>VNKC01001172.1:0-113025 GCA_008042775.1 Drosophila pectinifera | reverse complement strand
ATGAATTGGATCGACGTATTAAAAAACATGAAATTTCATCAAAAAATGACCTAAAGAAGGCCTTATTGGAGGAATGGGTGATTATTTTCGAAGATACTACCAAAAAGTTGGTTCATTCCATGCCGAGACGTCTTGAAGATGTTATAAAGCAGAACGGATTACCAACCAAGTATTAATTTTGATGTTAAATTAAAAAAAAAATGTTTTAAGTGAAGTGTGCCAAGACTTTTGTGTCACGAAATAGGTTCATTTTTTGTTTAAGTTTAAATAGTTTTAAGAGCGTTATAAAAAATACCAAAAAAAAAAGTGCCATTGAATAAAGAAATGTTTAATTTAAGTAAATCAAAAAAAATTTCATCATAAAATTGTTTCATACGCCTGGGAACAACATTTAAAGTTGAAATTTGCCACTGTGCCAACACTTTAGTGCGTCACTGTATTTCACTGCAAGGTTTAAAAGATGAATGAAGAAATCTACGAAATTTATTCATAAATACTTCCTAAAAAAGCTCTAATTAACTGAAATACATCTGTACAAATTTATAATTTTTGTAGAAACTTTTTGCTTTTCGTTTCCCTATTTTCCTATTATCATTTTTCACAACGATTTGATTGTAATCTTATGATTCATAAAATTCAACTTCATGAAAATGGAGCAACCTCAGTTTATGTTTTATGCTGTTTATTGATCCATTGCCTCATAGCGAAAGTTATAAATCTTTAATAGGGATCAGTCGAGAGTGAAGGGGTACGAAAGTAATGACATCACAAATACTGAAAAGCCTTGATTGGGGCAACCATTAAATTGAATGTTAATTGCTATGCCACATGTGATTACCATTTAAAAATTGAATGTCAAAGGTTGCCAGCTCTTAGAGATAAAGACTAAAGGGGCGTGGCGTGTCGGGAGAAAGAGAAACCTGGAGTGGGCCGCACATTAATTGCCCAAACGCAGATAAGTGAATTGCAATTGAAGTCGCTGGAAGTTGACAGCTGCGCCTGCGCAATGGAAAACACACCACGAATAATGGAAAAAACATGCCAATCGGGCGAATCACGCAGCATTCCTCACATACAACCGGTTGTGATTAGGAATATATCTTCCCCGGCCGCCGACCTCCCCCGATTTCCTCTATATAGCTGCAGTTATGAGTGACATGACGGTGTTGGTGATTTACCAAGCGAATGGCAAACAAATAGCTTATGGCATTTCATTAAGATTCCCAAACAACTTGCCACTATCGGCCGGTTGGGAAATTCCGTATTGGTATGTGCCTGGACTTTAATATTCACAACTGAAACTGCATCGATGGGGATTATTTATGGATTAAATTGGATATAGTCCAGAGTATTATGTGGAATTTGGGTGGTCTTGAATGAGTCTTATTGCTGCCCATACATTGACTCATATAGCTAAATAAATATGTCTTAATATCCACTGGGATCTCAAGAAATTGATGTACTTTTAAGTGAATTGTGATTCCAAAATTATAAAGTTTAATCATAATACAACTCGTATATCGATCTATAAATTTCGCATGCATTTAAAGCCCGGAGATAAAAAGCCTGCAAAGCATTTAAGATTGTTCCCTTACGCATTTTTAGAGCAATTTCACTTGCTTTCCACTTTGATAAGTTTTTATTTCCCTTTCACATTTGACGTTTTCCACGTTAATTGAATTTTTATTGCCAATTGTCAATTGTCGCCGTTGTCAGCGTCTTTATCGTTTTGTCCCCTTTAAATGCCTCGTCTTTCGTAGTTGGTGTTTGTCTCCCCAGATCGTGTTTATTTTTTATGGGCGTTGTTCGGCTGAGTGAAAGTTTCGCATTTCCAAGAAGTATGCCCTGAGATGTGTCGCTGTATCTTTCAGATACAATTTCTGCCCATTAGAAGTAAGTACACGGCCATTTAGCAAAAGCAATTGCTGCTCCCACTTGGACGCTGCTCGGCCCCAGTAGCTGGCAATCAACAACTTCAAAGTGAGCAACAAGTTCCGCCCCGCCATAATTTTCCCACATTAAATATGCAACTAAAGCTGACTTATTTCATGGCAGGGAAAGGCTCTAGAGTCTATACAGTGCGTTCCATAAAAATAAGACAGTTCCAGGGCTTTAGTGATCGTGCCAAAGTAGTTGCCATGGATCAGGCCCCTCGTAAAGTATTTAAAAAACTTTTTTGCTTAATACATAATTAAAATTTCGCCAATTCTAAGAATATCATTAAAATAATGGGATTGGAGTATCATGTACAAAATATTTAAAATAGCTAAAAAATAGTGTAGGGTTTTGATATTTTTATAGAATAGTTTATGTTTTAATAAATTGGAAATTACAGTTTCTTAGAGCTCTTTCGTCCATATTCGTCGACCCTTCCTTACGACACCTGTTGATGGTGCCTACTTTTGGCCCGCACTGTGGGTACATCGGATGCATTAAACAAAGCGCAGGCAGTCCCGTCTTTTAACCGGTTAATTGCTTCCTGGCCTAATTAGGCAGCAGTCACAACAGTGCCAGCAGCATGCAAAATGGCAACATCAGATAGAGCAGCTCTCGGGCGGGTTAGCAGCTCCGGTGCGTAGTCTTAACGGTTTCTGCTGGTTGCTGCAATTATATTGGGTTTTCTTATGGCCATTACATGAGCGTTCACTTACAGTGACCAATACAGGCCCAACCGGATGGCTTCGGACCACACCTGACTGAGCGGCGTATCGGAAAATCTTTTCTCCCATTCAGCAACATTTCACACTTTTTAATTACGCGGCGAATAGCAGAGATTTCTCTTTTTGGTTTTGTTTGTTTTCATTTGGCCAAACAATTTTGGATAATCATAAAATCTGTATTACTGCACATTTCAGCTGGGAGTTGCGTAAGCAGTTTATGCAGAGAAAGCTTTTAATTCCAGCACGCCCTACTAAAGTTTAATTATGTCATTAAAGTTATGGGAATTCATAACATTTTTCGACTATTCGACTATATGGAGAATAAAAGACCTCAAAGTTCAGAATATTTAAATCAAGGCTGCCAGCTAAGTTTAAGAGTAAAGCTAAAAAAGCTTCGTTATATTTGTGGGAAGAAACAAAAATACATAGAGAATGCATTAATTTGAGCTTTAATTTTGAGCTAGATTTCCCATATTTACTTGCTCAATAATTAAACAATATTTTCTCTTATATGACGGCAGCACGACTTTAGTTTCCAGCTTATAGTGTGAGCGATCTCATATACTTTCTAGTTTATACAAATTAACACCACAAACATATATCTTAATTTAAGCTGTGAAATCTGGTGTGTACTTTTTTTCTTTGTAAGCTGTGCAAGCTGATCAGTATATTTTAGAAAAAGTATCATAAAAATAGATAGATTCCATAAAGCTTTGTTGGCAAATATTGATTTATGATACAATCTACTAGGTAGATTCGCTTCAACTGCATTCTCTGGAATAAACCGACTCATAATTATGCATGCCAGATCATCCGTAGTCTGCCCCAGCTGCCGCACCGCACCCCACACGATGATCCATGCATACATAATTAGTTAATTTCCCATAAATTTCAGAACTGGAGGGTGTGCCCGAATCGTCTGTGAGAATATGCAATAGGTTGGGTAGCTACTCCAAACTGAAGTGACTCGACCGAGTTTTACCTCCCATTTATAATTTATGCTTAAGGCCCTAATGTGAATTTAATTAATTTAGTGATCCCTTCGCAGATTTTAAGGTGGTTTAATGCAGAGAAACTCTGTTTTTAAAACAAAAATAAAATCAAATTTGATTTGCTTTATATATATATATTAAATTGCATTTATTTGGTATATGTCAATAGTTGTCACAAATTGTTTCCCCTAACCATGACCTATATTTTCCCAAGCCCCGAATACTTTCGTTGGTCATTTGCGCAAGGGGTGTGGGTAAATGCAAATGCAGCCGCAAATAAACATAAATATTAAACAATAAATAACTTAATTATGCGCGCATGCAAAAATGCACGAATATGGCGGAGAACCCTCGCCCCTTTACCACTCCATTAATTTTATATCTGCATGCATACTCATACGCTTTTATTTAGAGTTTGGGTTGCGTGCTGGTTGTGCTAATTACGAGAAATAAATATTTGCGATATGCTCGGAGACACAAAATGTGAGACAACAAATAACTGAAAAATAGTAGAAAAGAAAACGCTTCACCATAAACGGAAACTATTAATCAACTTTCACTTGTTGTGGTTTATTTGTCGCTTCTCTTTCTTCTCTATCGATGCCGTTGATATCGTTGTTGTTTCCGCTGCTATTAGCCATGATATTGGTCTGGCTGCTGATATCTATATATAGTCGTACCTATGTATATACATATATACATAGAGCCTCCGCTCTTTGCCTTTCTGTGTTAATTAATGAAGTTTGCCCATATTGGGCCAAATATTTGTTTTGCTTTGTCCCACGTTTTTCTTCGCTCCAACGTCTTCGTTTATCGGCCAACAGGTTGTTGACTGATTATACATATTTATGCCTTTATCTCGATCTGCCTTATCTTCGTGTTTATCTTGATTGCTTCGGTATTCATTAAAAGCTGATTGAACCTATTTGTGCTCGAATGAGACATTTTAAGACGGTGTTTTGATGTTTGCAAAGCAAAGAAGTCCCATAGATCTCAAACTTTATAACCCAGTGAACAAAATTTGTAAATAAAATAGTTAAACCAAAGATATTTAAAAATAAGCTTTAATAATAATATGATTATACTTGGCAAGTTTTACTGTATTATAATTAACAAGTTGGAAAGCTACAGTCGAGTGTGAGAAACACGGTTCTCCAAGCATTGTGGGTGAAATTAAGACGCATATGGGCATGGCTAATTCAGTTTGTCTCATTATGCTCAAATTTATTATAAACTTGACAAATGAAGACAAATATTGTTAGCGACATGTTGAGTAACTCACATTAGAGCTGCCAACACAAATGTAGATGTTGCAGAAGTTTAGCATATATTACAAATTCCCATGTTTATCATTCAGTTACACTCAAGCACTGCCGCTCAAGAAGTATTTATTTTATATCTATTAACTTTTAGCCGAAGATCTCGACTACTCCTTAGTTATACGTTTTTCATGTCTTTTTAGGGCAAAAATGGGCGTGGTCACATTTCAAAACAAACTTGAACTAGAATGCTGTCACCAAATTTCGTAGCTCTAGCTCTTATAGTCTCTTAGATCTGTTGTCTCTCAGGAACGGACAGAATGACATGGCTGAATCGACTCTGCTGGCGACGCTTATCAGAGATATAAATACTTAATAGGGTCGGAGATGCCTCCTTCTAGCAATAAGTTATAATTTCCATGTATCCTATGGGAACCAAGTATAGAAATTCTAATAAAATCAAAAGGTGTAAATTATTTTAAAATAGATAATTTAAAAACTGAACCATTACAATCTTTATAATCGAATAATTAATAATCTAATATCTAAGGTTGAAATTCTTTTTATGTAGGTTTATGTTGTAATTTCATTCTCATTAAGCTGCTTTTGACTTGGCTCCCCCATTGCTATGATTAATTAATTGGACGGATATACCACCGTTTTTTGCTCCAGTTCAGCCAGATTCATTTCACAATTTAGTCTCGCGACTCCCAAGAATTAGTCATGCCATCTGTAATTCCGCTTGGAAGTAACTCCAGCTCTTAGATGTGCTTTCAGATCCATTTCTCTGTTTTTCTACACCCACGCTGAGTCAGAGGCTCGAACCAATCCCCCCAATGCCGCTCACCTGTCGTCTAGCAACAATTCAGGGCTCATTAAAAATTGCGCTCAACCCAATTCCGTCGACCAATTAAGCGTGGCCCAGCAGCAAAAAATAAGAATACAAGAAATAACAAGCCTGACTCATTTACAGCGAATATATGTTTGGCTCTTTATGTTCCACACATATAGAGTGTGTATATTGCGACTTCTTGGGGCTCATCACTCGCTTCCTGCTCAGTTCGGCGGTCACCAGCCCAAAGGCATACGCAAAAAAAGCGTTAAACAAATAACAATAACAAAAAGAAAACACAAAAAAGAGTCAACAACCACGTTGGTATGCCTTTTGGAGCCGTTTGCCGGTTTATTGTTTTCCTCTTCGCTCCCAGGGAAAATTGTTTTCATATTTATTTTCGTGCCGCAGCGAAATCTTTGGCAAAAGGTAAACAATAAAGTGCCAACAACAGTTACATGACTAAACAGCAAAATTTTTAAAAATATCACAGCACTTTTCACCAGTAGCTGAAATGTCGCCAGAAAAAAATATTGTGGAGCCAGAAATGGAGACGGTTAAATTGGATTATAACAAAAAAAAACACAGGGAGTAGTAAAAAATGGAGAGTATTTTTTATTAGGAGTTTATACAATGGTATTAATCATAATGATTCTTAGAAAAAGTTCGCATAGGATAATAATGAACATCTGGGGAACTATTAATTCAGCCTTTGTGACATCTTGAGATTCGTTATAAATTAAAATGTATCAATTTTTAAATGGCAACAAATAAGCAAAGATAAGCTTTTTTAAATTAATTTTTGAATAATTTATATAAATTTTAAATTAGTTTTTGCTTTAAACTAAATTTGAGAGTTAAACAGCATAGTTGGATAATTTTTCAAAAATTCGAAAGTGCAATCACAGTTCGCAACAACTTTGGAAAGGCATGCATGTTCACATGTTTAATTATTTATTTATTTTTATATTTAGCTGACTTGTGTCTGGCAAAAGTGTCACAGGCTTAAAAAAGCCGAGCCTAAGTCAAAAACAGAAACGAAAAAGAAGCCACAGAAAAGCAGATCAAAGCAAACCGGGCAAAACAGCTAACAAGGCAATCGACCGAGAGAAAAAACAAGGAGTGACGGTTCGTGTCATGGCTGAAAGTTTTGTTTAAATTTTATTTATTTATACCTTTATTTGCTTACCAGCTTTGTCTCGTCATATAATGGGGTCTCAGCTTTCATCTGCTGATTTACTTGGACCCCCGATAGGGTGTATTGATTTGTGACACTTGACTTATGGACTGTGTTATTGACTTTCAATTAGGCGCCGCCCAAACACTGAAAAAATAGTCCAGAGCAAAGTGATACTTACTTAAACTTTTCTTGGAATTAACTCTTACTTAATAGAGACGGAAAAATAAAAAAAAATATAAATGCGATTTAAGAAAAATCTAAGTTATGTTTTCAACTTAGACTTATTCCTTGAGATGTCAAACTGATGTTTGATGAGAATGATGATGATGAGGATGTTTCTTAAAAAATATATACTAATTTTAAGGCTTTTTCGTTTGTATGCAATCACATTTTTGCGTATTTTCGTCCCCCAAGCCATGTAATTAATAGATTAATCCAAAAAGTATATTTTTGACAGAAAATAAAGTATATTCTGAAGGAATTCATTTCATATTAGGACCTTCTTCATAATTATATTTATTATAAAAAAGGTGTATCGTCGATTGTATATGTAGGTCTGGTTTTCTTCTCTGCATACACCGGGTGCTATGCACATATTCAGGTGTTTCCTCCAGAGGAACTTCAGATTAGTTATTTCCCCCATCGACTGTATTTATTTTTTTACAGCCTCTGGCCGCTTCCGTTTTTTTTACAAACCCACTGACCCCGAAATGAATCGAAATGAAGCACACACTCCGAAAAAACTGCAACTGGCAACGAGTTTTGCTCACATGGTAGAGAGGTGAAGGGGTGATGCTAGGTGAGGCGAGTCTATTGCTGCGCTGCAGGTGCCAAAGCGACAGCTGCACAAAAACATAAAAAACAGCGCCGAGTGAGGGGCAAAACACCTTTTAGTTGTGCCTAGGCCAGCAACAATTTTACATGTCCCAGACCCACTTCGTGAGGTTGCTGCTTCTCTGAAGCTTTGGTTGCTCTTTTGCAGCTGTAGCTGTAGATGCACAGGTGCGGCTAAAGTCGTAATTTTACAGGGGCTTGCCAAAAAATAATGTGCCAGTACACAGAGTAACAAAAAGCTATGGCTAATGGCAATGCATTTGTTTTCAAAATGTCTGTAACCTTGAACTCTAAGAAGTATATTGTATTTAAATCTGTTACTTGGTTTTTAAATCAAATAAAAGCAAGAAAGGAAGTAAACGTATAGCTCCTATGACCGCCATAGGTATGATGAAGTCGTCCTATCCGTCCCGACTTGTGTATATACTACCTGATAGAAGTTTCTTCTATATGCGGCTAGATCGATTCATCTGTTGCTGTCGGTCAATATATATATATATATTTTATAGACTCTAACCTAAACTTATAAACTTTTAATACCCAATGCAAGGTTATAATGAAATGGGTAACAATAATAAAGAGAAATAAGTTGTAAAAACATTGTAACTATTTTTTTCGTACTTAAAATATTTAACTGTTCGCTTTTTATGACCTCATCTGTGCTTGTATCTGAATCTGTAAATGTATCTGTATCTGTGACTCGTATTTTGTTGTCTTCGTACGTTCACCTCTTCTTCCTCAGTGGGCTTAGTTTTTGCTTATGCGCCTTTTATTGCGGTACTTCTCTTTCGGCCTTCTCTATGTTTTCGTGTCTCTTTCCCCCCTCTAGTCACCCAGCGACACTTTTCTTTTGTTGCGGTTTTCCGGCTCGTTTTTAATTCGTTTTATTATCTCGCCTCTGGCAATCTTTTCGGGCGCATTTTTCAGCTCAAATCAGCAGCGGCAACTACGGCAATTACGACACCACTTTGTTGGTGTAAATGTCACCTTTATGTCTTTTTAATAATGTTGTACAACAATTTCAGAGTTCATCTCTGTTCCCGTACCTGGAAATCCATTTCGTGCGTCCCCCTATTTGAGGAAGCAATTTAAATATTTTTCTTTGCTCCTCAGCTGGAACGAATTGTTTGTTCCGAATGTCCCAACATTTAATTTGTTAAGAATTTTGACATTCTGGCGTCATGGGAAAATCGTGGTTGTGACCAGATAAGAAATGTAACTTTTAATTTAGAGATTTTAAATAAGAGATTTAATGTGGGAAAATCTCTGGGATTTTCTGAACTAAATACAAAATATCGAAACAGACTTTTTCTTATTTTTAAGAGAATACAAAAGATGTATACAAGATGTATTGGTCATTCTATAAATTGAATACCAATAGTTAGTTTTATAATCAAAAGAATTGCAGTTTAAGTAACCTATGAGCTTTGTGGTCAAATAATAATATATTCATTAGAATTTCCCTCTTGCACTTGGAATTTGTATATTAACGCATCCCTTTCCGTTTAAGCCAGATCAACCCCGAAAGCAAATATCTGCTTGGCAACCATTGAAATGCAATTTGGAAAACCAAAAACGAAAAATACCCAAACACTTAAACAAACCCTTTGTTACTGGTTACGCCTGAATGCAGCAAGGACTCCGTCACTACCGCACCTCTGTTGAAAAAAACACAGTGGTTAGTTCGAAGCATAATACCCCAGCTGCTTGAGGACAGAAAAAACTGGAAATGCAATTCCCACTGACAACGCACGCCCTCGCGGAAATTGTGGAAATAGCTTTACTTAAACGGCTACCATCCCATTCCCATCCTCCGCCGCGAACCCTCCTTATAGAGAGCGACTGCTCTGTAAATCGACAAGTTTCAGTGCACAGACGACGGGTTCCCCCAAGCGGAACCGTTGACGGTTATTAAACTACCTTTACAAGACGGAACAAAAACCGAACCCGGGAAAAGAATACCAACACAGATAGCAGCGCAAAAGTTTAAAGAACTCGAAAGGGGCAAGAGGGTTGGAACGGAATACTTTAGTTCAGGCATAGTTCCGCTGTTTGACATCACTTCTTCTCTCGGAAATAGCTTTACTGAACTCTGAACGTTACCTACTCTACACACGCCCCGAGTGGCATATAACATCTTGAGGTTGTTCGTACAAATGCACTGAAATTTTCTGCTTTGATGAAGTTATTTGTTTAGGGTCGCTGAGCGCCGAAAGTCGGTGGGGGAAATTCTGGCTAGATACTATCTTGTAATGGAACTTTTAATTGGCTCGTAGGGAAGTCGGACGACTGTCATATACTTATGTGGTAGATGACATGTGCCAGAGAGACCCATCATTCCCACTCTCCGGAAATGTTAGCTCAACCGATCATAAATCAAGACAGACCTCATTTGTTTGGTTACCCCTGGAAGACGAGTGAATGATTAAGCATATTTTGTTTATAATGCGCATTTCCAAATTATGTTAATTATAAAAACTTGTATT
Organism: Drosophila pectinifera; assembly: GCA_008042775.1. NCBI lineage: Eukaryota > Metazoa > Arthropoda > Insecta > Diptera > Drosophilidae > Drosophila > Drosophila pectinifera. The sequence continues at coordinate 102,782 of VNKC01001172.1, read as the reverse complement.
AATAAGTTTAGATTGATGTTACAAAACTCTTTGCCCAAATAACCATTTCTACCTTTTCCTAACTTTAATTGAAGAAACCATTTAATCTAGTTTAAAACGTATTCCAATTATTAATAATGTAAATAATTCCATAATTGATATGCGCATTTGCAAATTATGTTAATTATATTAATAAGCTTAAATAGATATTACAAGACTCTTTGCTCAAAGAACAATTTCTACCGTTTCCTAACTTCAATTAAAGAAATCTTCAAATGTATTTTAAAACTTATTCCAATTATATCCAATAATGTAAGCAATTTACTTTCAATAACTTCCCTGTTATTTTAAAGTTGAAATAACTTTCCTGTTATTTTAAAGTTGAAATAACTTTCCTGTTATTTTAAAGTTTGCACAACTTGGCCATTATTTTAAAGTTAGGAATTCATAAAATGAGCGAAAATGGAACTGTAGGTGTGGGAGTCCTGCTGCCCCTGAGAATGAATTCCAAGAATGTTTCCATAAGTTCATTCAGCATAGTTTCTGTAGAATTCCCCTTCATAGTTTGTAGGTGAACTGGCACGTATTCACAATGCCTCCCCCTTGCTTTTCGGCCCCTCAACATGATCCATCGGTGTTTACATTTGGCAACGGAAATTTAATGTTTGCCACATCTGCGCCAACTTTTACTTTTCGCTTCTGATTCCGCCTCTCCCTGTGCGATGCTTTCATGGAAGTTGTAAACCCAGAATCTAATTTTATCAAATGTTCCTCCTGACTGTTTACAGATAGCCCAAGCCTCCTCCCCATACAAAACGAAGATAAAAACGACGTCACACTGGAGTCACAACACGGCAAACGGTCCCAGAACTAAGAAGAGACGACCCTTCCCTCCCCCAATACAACCTGTACAGTATGTCACATGATAAGAAGATGTTGGATCGCGAGGCAGTTCGTTCAGTGATACAGCAATGGAATGCCAATCGATTGGATCTGTTTGCGCTCTCCGAGCCAGACGAGGTGAGTCCGAACTCTTAAAATACTTAGAAATACATTCAATTACAATAACCATATTTTGAACAGAACCTGCTCTTCCATGGCGTTATGCGCTTCTACTTCCAAGATGCTGGCCAGAAAGTGGCTACAAAATGTATTAGAGTGGCTTCCGATGCCACTGTTACAGATGTCATAGGTAAATAAGTGAATTCTTAAATAATTTAATTGAGTTTACAATCTATAATCTTTGTTTATCCCCTAGACACACTAATTGAGAAATTCCGTCCCGATATGCGGATGTTATCCGTGCCGAACTACGCCCTGTACGAGGTGCATGCCAATGGCGAGGAGCGTCGTCTGAACGCCGACGAAAAACCGCTGCTGGTGCAGCTCAACTGGCACATCGACGATCGCGAGGGCCGATTCCTGCTCAAGAACATTGACCAGAAGACCACCGTGAGTTTGTAGTGCCTCTTAGCCGTACAAGAATTCCTTCTAACTAACTGATTTTATCCTCTTAGCCCATCGAGCAAACAGATCTGAACTTCAAGCGCAAGCTCTCCAAGCGGGAGAAGAAGGAGCAGAAGAAAAAGGAGAAAATGGCCAAGCTTAGCTCCGATCCGCCCACCTCCAATGGCAGCCAGTTGGGACTTGGCAACGGCATTAGCGGGTCCGCAGGATCCGCCCACATGAACGGCAATGTCGGCGGTGGTGGAGGCGATGGCACCGACGCAGTGGCTGGCAAATTGTACACGGAACTGCCGGAAACCTCGTTCACACGATCGATCTCAAACCCGGAGGCCGTGATGCGGCGGCGGCGACAGCAGAAGCTGGAAAAGAAGCTGCAGCAGTTCCGTTCTAGGGACGGTGGTCCTGACACGGGCGGTACGCTGAAGATCTACGGCGAGAGTCTCTGCCAGGATGTGCCCTACAAGACACTGCTGCTCTCCATCCGAGACTGCGCCCAGGCTGTTGTACGAGAAATGCTCACCAAATACGGACTGGAGAAGGCCGATCCTCTGCACTATTGCCTGGTTCAGGTTGGGAATACGTTGATTTATTGATATGGATTGATACAGAGTATTTGAGTGTAGGGCCCTATTATAGCTATGTTCTTTGAATTACTTGAATGTTAATTAAAGGCTAGCCTAAAAGAAAACTGCTAGTTAATTATTATAGTCATTATTTTAATAGCATAAACTATTAATTTTCGGTGACTATTATTTAATAACCGAAGAACCTTTAATGGAATGGCCTATTTCTCTAAAATGCTCTGTATCTTATCAATGTCCTTTCTAGTATACTTCCTCTAAAGTCATAACGAATCTAATTCATAATTTTTGCCCATGCAGGTCAACAGTGATGGAACGGAATACATACTCGATGATGACGAGTGCCCGCTATCGATACTCATGAATCACCCTACGTCGCGAGGTGAGTGCTCTCCTTCTTGTGCCTGAGTTCTAACCATTTAAAATCAATTTTCTCTTGTATTGCCACTTCATTCATAAACATGGAATATCCTTGGCATGGAATTAGTCTTGTTTTATCAATAATTATGCTCCCTCACCCAGTCACTCACTCAATAACTGCGTGACTGGCTGACGGCAACTTCCTATCAACAGCAACAACCAGCTCCAAACAAGTAGACGGTGTTGCTATTTTCTTGTCGCTGTAGAAAAATTTTATCAATCAGTTGTAGGCTGGCATTTCTTAGCGTTGCTTCGGAATTTATTCTCTTGTGGTGTTTTATGAAAGTGACTAAAAAATTTAAATTACAATTTATTAAACTTACTTGCAAAATATATAAGTTAGTTTTGAAAAAGTAATTGAAACGTTTAATCCATTAAATGTTGTTTTAAAGAGCAACTTTTAAATAAAACTAGTGAATTAAAAAGCTTAATCTGAAACTTATATTTATAAGTTAAAAAAGTAAAAGCTAAGCATGAAAGATGATTTTTGTGAAAAGATACGTAAGTGGCTAATAGAAGGCAATGACTTTCCGGCAATGTAGTAATTAAACCTAATTATTCAGATTATTTAGTTATTACTTTTTCTTTGAATAAGTTTCAACTTTGAGTTTGTTTATTTCCTGGAAATATCTTTTGAAAATGTATTGGGGTTAGAATCCTAGACAAGGGAACCGCTTAGCACATACAACAACCCTGTTAGCCAGGACACCTTTCTAAGGACACTTGTAATGGAAATGTGATGCTTTTTAGAACATTTTACACAAAACCCTTGAAATATGTTTATTCATCATTAATTTGTTATTTTAAATCTAAATGTTTATTGAACACGTGATTAAAAAGTGAACAAAATAAAAAGCAACCTTGAAATAATTATTTTCCTATATATACACGAGCACATAAAAAATATTGTTTTAAAATAAAATGTTTCTGACCTAAGCGCAAGCGCAGCAATGGCAGGACAGGATAATTGAGGGCAGCAACAAACCGTCACGTATAACATAAATATGCAGGAAAAGAGCCGTGAGAGAAAAAAGCACAAAGCCTTTTGGCCTAAAAGGCCCGAATAAACAAACGCACAGACACATAAAACTCGCACCAACACTTCCAAAAAGGAATTTGGCAAATGTCATACTTTACACACTCACAAAAATGCCTTTGGCATCGTACACACCCTGCAACTCCCTCTAAAAAAAACAATATAATATTACAAAAATCTAAGAAAACATTTACAACATATAATAATGGATTTATTTTTTAATATTTTACTAAAAATGAAAGAGAACAAATAGATTTAGGGAAAGTCAGTGTAAGGTTTTATTTATTTTGGATACATTTTATGTTATTTCTTTAATTTTATATTTTTATTTCAATTTATAAGTTCTTAAGCGACTTAACCTAACGCCGATACCCTTTCACTTATTCAGACACCGCCGCAGTAATAAACTAAAGCGACGATCATGAATAACATTTAAGAGCGGCTAGCAGGCCCTTGGGGAAAATAACATATAAAAGTGCGAATGTGTATTTGGGCATATGTAAATACAACTTGGTGCGGAAATGTTTGACGCAATCTTCTAAAAGACCACACGCCGCCGAAAAGGAAGCCCCACTGAGTGAGGCAGTGCACTGAAAAAAAAGATCCCTTTCATATAGCATTAAAAAAAAATATAAATACTCTTGAAATCATATTTAACAAAAAATGGTAGAAATTTTATAAAATATCTTAAGACTTTAAATGGTTTACATAATATGCAAGTGATTATGTGCAGTATGGTAGCGATGTTAATATGAAGGAATATAAAAACTATGAAATATTTCTCCCACTGTAATGGCAACCCACAATTCGAGCCGACCCAAAGTGCTCATAATAATGACATTGGCTGAGTTTCCTTTTTGGGTGTCCTGTCCCTGTTGCTTGGGATGTGAAATTCACGACCACTTGGCAGCCGCCACATGTTGCCTCTCCCTGTCTCACTCACTGTCTCTGTCAGCGCGTTCGCTCCCTCGCTCTGCTTATGTCTACCTGTCGCTCTGCGAGGCTCCCTGTGGCATTTGGAAGGTGTAAAATGTAAATTGCGACCGCACTTTGCTTGTATTCCTCGCTGTTGTCTGCTGAACGCCGACGTTGCCGTCGCCGCTGGCGTTGCTAATTGTACGTTGCTTTTTTCGTTGCCTACTTTTATGTTATGAACTGTTTGCTTAGCTGGTGAATTTTTCACCGCTGTGGCTTGTTCTTTTTATTTAGACTTTTTTTGAGGCACAATCAATTTGGGTCAACATTTCCCGGGGCGACATAAAAAGATTGTGGGTCATATCTGTGGCACTCTTATCTCTGGATTGAGCAATCTCTTTGGGTTTTATGGTGTTTTAAGAGGTTAGCCTTTTATTTCTTTAACTCTTTGTTAAAGTAGTGTGAATTAAGACATGTTCTTTAGATAAACCTTAAAATAAGAGGTACAGTTTTATGTTTTAATATCACTAATGTGCTTTTTGTTATTATCTTTAGTGAAGTGGTTTTAGCTCTGAAGAACACATGTGTTTTTTTCATCAACCACAATGCACTTTTCAGGTGAGAAATCTCTAGAGATTTGAAATCACTCTAAAAGTTGTCTGAAAGAATGCTATAAAATGTTACAATGACACGTTGTTTAGCATAGTTTTAGTCACCTATTTAAGTGGTTTCAAAACACTAGCGGTTTCTGTAGCCAAACCGTACATTTTTACTGCAAATAAAATACAATAAATCAAATGCAAAAACACCTGCGGCTGATAGCTTAGGACACGAACTACTTCCATCTCTGTCTCTTTATGTCTTTGTCAGCCTGCCAATGTTTGCTCTTACCTGGAATTGTTTATTTTGGCTTTTATTGTCAGCTACGTTTTATTGTGTCTGCCGATGCTGCGGGCTTTTCTCTTTCTCCAAAAGTCGGGTATTAGGTTTACTCTTAATATATATTTTCAATATGTATTGCCGCGAGAGAGAGAGGAGCTTTTTCGGCTCTCTCTCTGTGTATTTGTCCCTCTCTAAAGGTCCTATTCTGTCTCTTTCGCGCGCGCTCATCCTTTGTGTTTCGGTTACGTCGTTTGGGCTTCGCTTTTGGTTTAATTTCCCTTTTATTTGTCTGGGTTTCAATGGCACAGTGGATAAAACATATTAGTTCTTACAGCAAAGTATTTTGAAAGATATATTCTATGTTCAGCATAAACACGGTTTATCCTAAACTTTCGACCGATATTCGGCATTGTGTGATGACTGAATTCCTATTTATATATATTAAAAAGCAAAAGTGTAAGTTATTCAATGTTTAAAACAAGATAATATGTCCTCTGTACACCAAGCACTTTGTTAATGGAAAAAGGAATCGTGTGAATGAGATTTAAAATAAATACATTTATTATGTTTCATCACACACAGCAAAACATAAAAAAATAATAAAAAAAGAGTACTAGGCTTACTTGATAAAAAATTCATTGCAACAGCTCAACTGGCACCTACTATCTACCTCTACTAAGCCTCTTTGGAGGGCTCTTCCTCATAAAAGGATATTTGTGTTTGGCAAATTTTTATTGCCTACTTTGAGGCTGTCGGACATAAACTCCAAACTGGGCCATGGCGTGTCTTCAGAGAGTTGCCCCGCCGAGTGACTTAACCCATTCCAACCATTCCATTCGATTTGTTTGGGTGTCTTTGGCGTGCGTCAATTTCTCTTGCCTGGGTCCGTTTGTCCTGCCAAGGGTAATGGGCATACCTTTGCGGCCGCTTCGTCTACACCACCAGCCCGCGAGCACCTGGCCAGGTGGGTCAGCCAGCAACAGGAATGACGACCCCAGCACCTGGTCTGCCCACGCCCGCGCTTGGTCCCTTGAACGTCCACCAATAAGAAAAGCGAATGGGCCTTCGTTATAAATTTGTTGTCATACAGTGAAGCTTGATGATTACTAGAACTTGAGTGAGGTACTTCTACCTCACTTTAATTATATTTATTCATATTTATTCATTTAATCAAATTAATGTCATCGAATGGAATTTCGCACTGTTGCTTACTGAAATTTAATGTAAATTAAATGTTTAATGAGCCTGAACGTATCTAAGATAAAAAAGGAACCCTTACTCTTAACTTTTAATGTGTGCAGTAATTTATGGATGTAGTAACTTTCATTAAATAACGGGTTTAAAGGTTGATCTAGATTAAGGCTAGAAATGGCACTGTATTTGCTTGGTTTTTGTTGTGGTTCACTTCTGTTGTTGATTCATTTTATTGTTGTTCTTCCGAGCGTTGTCAGCGTCCTTAGCAATGTCGATCTACCGCCGGCTCAAGTGCTAAAGGTGGCGAGTCGGGGGAGGGTGTGTGCGGGTGGATAGGGCCAGGGGATACCCCTCCAACACACACACACATATATAGCCCATTGTCCTTTATCTACGCCATGCACTTCGTTGCCGTCACAGTCACACTTCGCCATAGCTCACACAGATACACATGCACTGGGATAAAAGCTTTCAAGTTTCTCAATTAAAAATTGGTTCCTGTAAGCCAACATTGAAAGAAGCTTTAGGGTGTTGTTAAGGAAGATTTAAATATGTATAGGTTGGTTTTTCTATTTTTTTTAAGCCTAAAAGCGTTTTTAACATTTAAATACAAAATATTCATTCTAGAATTTACTTGGAGAGCTGTTACTCGCATGAATTGTTCCAAAATATTTTTCGTAAGATAAACGTTTACAGTATTAAATATAAATTAAGGAGTAAGACTTATGTGGTTTTATTTAAAATTATTCCTAATTTCTAATTTATTTCAAAGAAAAAAAAAGGTCTAGACTTGGTTAACCTTTTTAGAACACTTTATTACTAACATAAAATGTAGTAAAAATGGAGTAGTAGTAAATAGAATATCATAAATTTCCATTGAATTTAAAGAGGAGTTAATTTCTAGAATTTAATTTTAGATAATGTTTTTTATTTGTTTAGAAGAACCCCCTTTATTAAAGCACTTGCTCTGGAAATTTCTTGATGTGTACACACCCATATTGTGGGAGGTGCCGATGGCCGACAGAGTTTCCCGACGAAAAGCCGAATTCCGTATTTTCCGCATTGTGTTTGGGCCAACGGCAGCGGCACTAGGTTCACGTCCATGTCCAGCTTCAGGTTCAGTCATGAAGTAATGCTGCTCGGGAAAGCACGACGCGGAGCTTTCGGAGAACGCGCGACATATCGCAGTTGGGTCTGAGGCAGGCGAGTAAGAATTCACCGGCAAACAGCGGCGGCGGCAACAGTTTTCCTCAAGATAAAAGGACGAAAGGATGGTGGATGGATGACGGCTGGGCGCCCCATCGTCGGGAGCTGTCACGCCTCCTGCTCCGCGTCCGCCGCCCCCATGCATACAGAAAATTGTCGAAATTAGAAGCCGTTCAATTGAATTTGCTGAGCGCTCGCAGTAAAGTGATTTCGCCCTTGAAATAAATAAGAAACAAGTTGTCGAGAAGGAGTAGGAGCAGGATTCCATGTGGTCCACTCACTAGCACAATTGTCCTCAGCAAGAAGAGCGCCAAAGAACAACTGCAAGATGATGGATTGGGGCATAAGACGTAAGTCACTTCACAGGGAAGCCTCTTTATTTATTTATACCCGCCTATATGTTTGCATTTTCCCCTTGCCACGCCGTGTTAATGAGCGGTAAGCCAGTCAAGTGCCCCGGAAAGTATGCTGTGGCATCCATCACCGAAACTTTTCGCTCTGCTTTTTCTGGCTGCATTCTGCGAATACTTTTGTCACAACTTTTTCCATTTTCGTGCTTGGCCACTGTGGGTTATTAAGCGGTGGCGCTGTCTAGATTTCTTCGCGCAAATTGAGCTGGCAATTTTCTGGCTCTCAGGCAGCATTCAACCTGATTGCCGTATTGATTGTGTTAGGCATTAAAAGCTTCAAGGTGACAACACTGATGTTTTTAATGGGTTGAGTGACGAGCAAAGTGTTTAATGGGTACTTGAGAAGAAAAGGGGATGTACTTGGTGCATGGTAGAGATTTTAGAGGCCGCCAGATACCGAAACAGTTTAACATAACTGCATTTAAAATCTTAGTAAATATTTAGAGTGAATTAAATAAGAACCTGTTCACAAACCTCTTTATATTTCAAACGGCCACTGCATTAGCTGAATTAGCTGTTGGGGAAAGTGGTCAAAAATTGTAGGTTTAACATAAATGCATTTAAAATCTTAGTAAATATTTAGAGTGAATTAAATAAGAACCTGTTCAATAAACCTCTTTATATTTCAAACCGTCACTGCATTACCTGAATTAGCTGTTGGGGAAAGTAGTCAAAAATTGTAGGGTGACCTTTAGGTCTATTTTGACTGATCCTGCCCTCGCCCACGTATAATCTAATTAAGGCTTCCTTAAATAAACAGTGCACTTCAGAATGTTCACCCAACAGAAGAATACAATCAAATAAACAAACACACATCCGTCACGAAGCTTGATTTTATCTGCAGATGAGGTCACATTTCTATAAGCAACCTTAATTGGACTTTATTACGCCGCCAATCAGGAAATACAAATAACTTCACCCCGAATCCGAATCCTAAAACGCTAAATACTCGTGTCGAACATCTGTTAGCCGTCTAAAACAATTCCCCTGACGCACAAATCGAGTAATGTGTTTCCATAATGACATGTTCGAGATACCGCCGGCCGATTATTAATTTGGAGAATATCAAATTACTTGCTTACGGCTAAATGGGCCGAAATTTCCGTGCGAATTCATATAATATTCATGGCAGCGCGGCCTGGACATTGACCGACTTGGCCCGATGACATTTCCTTAACGCCACATTGGTTTTACCAATAACAAAAAACAGAGAGGGAAAAGTGCCGACAGTAACAATAATCATTTCGCCAAAGGACGCAGTAAAACAATCTGGTCTAGCGAAAAGGTCAAACCTAATGAAGCTCAAAGGCTTCTCCGTAGACTTTGCTCCGTGGCTGCTCATAAATAATTGCACCCCCCGTCACGCCCTTCGAGGATATTTTGCCTCCCTCTACTTTCCGCTCCCCGCACTTTCCCTGCCCCTTCGGCAGTAGCTGCCTCGTAAACTTTTGCAAAATGCAGCGCATAATTTGCTGCCTGAATCTTTCACGGAACTTGGGAGCTGTCGACTTTATTCCACGCCACTCTCTCTTCGGTTCGAGATGCAGTTTATTTTTGATATACCGGGAGCCTGAAGGCCATCCTTGGTCCTGTATGTTGTCCTCTGCCTTCTGCCACATATCCTTCCACAAAAAATGTGCTAGTCTTCGGGGAAACGTCACTTGAAATTGGGTTAACAATTTGTTCGCTATTTGTTTTAGTGCTGTCCTATGTCTGTCAGAGTTTTTTGAGTGGATGCTCAATTTCATTAGGGAATTCGGTTATGGTCGGAAATGAGGTTCAAAAATGCGAAAATTCCAGCGGTAATACAATGGCAAAAAGAGTAGTAAACGTTGTATTATATCTGGTTACAAATTACAAATCCGGCACATTGCACTAGGGACTAAGTAGGCATGTTAATTGTCTTTTTATTAACCATTTAGAAGTTGAATCATAAATTCTTAGTTTAATTTATATGGAAAGTTTGATTAATATTTTTAAACTATGATTTATTGCTTAGGATATTGGCTTATTTAGATTAAAATATAAAAGTCAATTCTGAATGTTGTTATTGTTATTTTTCATACTGTTTGAACATATTTATAATTTGTTGACCATTTTATTAGCACTCAAATCCTTGAGTTTTGCTTCTGGATTTTTTAGCCTGTATTTCCTTGTTAAATTCTTAAACATAAAGGCTATATGCTCTTTATAGGTTCAGTATGGCTTCTATATTATATACAATAAAGCATTTATTGTACAGAGTTCAATATGTAGACATGTAGTTTGTCCAGATATTAATTTAAGGCCAAAGATATTATGACTAACCGCCTGTTTGATGTCCAAAAATTGTGTTCATCTGACATCGTCACTATCCATCAGTCATAGAATAAACCCCAGCCGAACAGAATCAATCATCAACAGGCATGGGCCGAAATCATCATCATTTACATGATGTCGCCTCTCAATTGCCCCGACAGGCTTTTCACTACTTTTCCCCTGCCGTCTGCCTTCTGCCATCTGGCATCTGCCGCTGCCGTCTGGCTCACAACTTGGCAGTTAGTCAGCCAGTCAGTTCCAAGGATGACTAAACGAATTGCTAGAGAGAGAGATGCCAGGACTTTAAGGGCATTTTCAAATGCCAGAGACAAAGACGGCAGTCAGCAGCAGAGACACATGTCACAGCACTTGAAGGGGAACCCTGGCTGGCTCCCTGCCAGGATAAATATGTATTCCGTATTCCACTCTCAAATTGAATTATTCAGTCTCTTGATTTACCCCTCCCCGGCGCGGCCCTTGAGGTTTCGCACTAAAAGGAAATTACCTATTTATTTATGAGTCCAAGCGGTTGTGGATACCAAAACGATGCCAGAACGGAAATTAATGGAATTAATTTGAGTGAGCCCGGCCACGTTCGTGATAGTCCTCCGCTATGCATCATAACTGGGCGAGGAGTATGGGAATTCCCTAACTAATCGCGGTCATAAATCTCCCGGCGATAAGGGTTGCTGCAGCACCCCTCCTAAAAGCACCCAACCACTTTAGGATCTCGGTTAAAAACAGGAAAAGCTAAAGAAAAACCTGTTTTTTGCACACAAACGGTTGATATTCGCGATCGCTAGATCTGTGAACTGCACATTCCGTCTTGCTTGGTGCGCATAGAATTCCCAACTGGTACTGACAATTTTTGCATGAGGTAGGCTCGGATTCCAACAGTCGGCCTTCCTTGTCTTGGGGAGCAGAAATGTTCAATGAACGCATAGTGAGGACATTGCTGCTGACACCAATGATATTACCCCCGTCCGCCGATCCCTAGTGATTGGAGTTCGGAATTTTTGGACCAGGCTCCCTTACTTTATAGGGGGCCGTCTGGTAAATACATGCGAAAGCTATACCCAAATGGTGTGCCGATTCCCTAGTTAACTGTTACTAGTTAATAGTTACTAGTTACTAGTTACTAGTTACTATACCAAAGCTAAGTTTCTATGATTTTAACGAATCGAAAAAAACAAATTTAATTGTATTGTAATGCACTACCAATTTTAATATGAACGCTTTATAATATGCATTAATTGATTCAAACTTAAATTCAGTTTTAAGAGGCTTATTACACATTCTACAGACTTTTTTAAGGTTCCTAAAATACTTATTAGTCGTTATAAAATATTGATTAATAGATTTGAAACACAGGCCTCCTTTCTATACATCAGACTGAACTTCTATCTTGTCTTTATATATATAGAATATAGGTAAAATCACAAATGGCTCTTAATGATAGAAGCTCGTAAATTCAGCGGGTATTTTAAAAATATCTCCCTTGCTGCTGTTGAAAGCTTAAGCTCCTTTTCGTTTTTACGGCTAACGTAGTGGAGTTTTCCGGCCAAGCAGCCATTCGGGCCAGAACCCAACCCTAGAGAAACTCAAGCCGAGGAAAGTAAAGACAGGGCAAGGAAATCGCAAGTTGGGCAACAATAAAGACGTTGACTGCGCGATGCTCGTTAGCCGAAAAGTAGCTTCAAGTATATCTCATGTTTTTATGTGCACACAGGCACACATATATCCTTTGTCTTATCCTTGTGCCGTTCTTCTTACCCGGTAAGAGTCGGTCGGGCATATTGATTGCCTCAATAAAAGAGCGCCGGCGGAGAGAGACGATGCTGTGCCCCAGATTGATGGAGTGGATTTGTGTGGTAATGCGTATGGAAATAAAAGTGGAAATGGTAGGGAAATGATTGACAGGCTTTTGTGGTTTACTCGCTAAAAGCTCATTACTTTCTGTTTTGCTTTGGTAATTCGATAGGTATTTTGTGTTAAGAACACGGTTGATTAGTTGTCGATGTTAAACATTGAGTTGTACTTTCAACAGCATTTAAGGAAAGATTACTTTTAAACACTGTCGATATATTTGCTTCCTTTCAGGAGATTTTTTAAGGAAATATTTCCAACTATATCTTGATATTGTCTTATAAGCACTCTCCATATATTTCCTTCCTCACATATTTTCAGGAGATTTTTTTAAGTAAATATTTCCAACTATATCTTGATATTGTCTCGCCAAATTTTTCATTACTTACATATTATATCTACAACTATATCTTGATACAGTCTTATATATAATTGTCCTTTAACTTGACCTTTTCTATCATGTATAGAACCTAATTACAACCAAAGGGCAATTACCATTCCATCATTAATAATAACAAGAAGAACCGCCACCACTTTTCCTGACATATACAGAATGCCCATTGCCTGTGGTTGGCTGATTCCTTTTAAATTGTAATTAAATTTAAATACATTTTCGATGACTCACGGCATCCGAATGGGAATCCGCGGAAAGCCCCTGAGCTCCGCCATTCAAATCAGCTTATCGCACCCAACCGAATCAGACCGCGAACCGTGACCTTGTCCGCGTTTTCAATTCCGTCCGGGTTTCCCGGGCTGTCCGGTTTTTTCCAGCGCATTTACTTGGTTGGCCTGGCCGCATGTATCTCCCTGCTGGATGGGCATCCTGCGGATGTGGATGCGAATGCGGATGCGTATAGAGGATGTGTGTGAGTCAGTCCTTCCTCATTCTATATCCTGGACGGAAAAGTTGCTGCTGCCAGTGGTGCTGTGTTAGTGCCTGCTGATGGTGCTGGTGTGTCATGCAAAGGGCCAAAGGCAAACGCACTTAAGCACACACCAACACCAGCGCAGCCACTCACACAGAGAGCGCTCACCCGTTGAAAACATTGTAAACTAAATGTTGTTTTATACACCACTCACTCACCCACACAGTCATAATTCACTCTGCTTGCTTTATGGGTGCTTTAGGGTGTGTGTTTGTAGTTGTACCCCTTAGTGAAAGGATATGCTTCTTTGATACCATTTTAGCAAAGTAAGAAAGCTAATCTTGAGATTAGCAAAATATTTTAAAGAAAATTTGCTGAGAAGTCTTTGTTTTCTAATATTTATACTGTTATTTTACTAACTGTTATTTTATTGCAATTTTTTGTAGACATTTTAGGGACTTTAAATATTTATACAAAAATATGATATTCTATTTTATACGAATTCTGTATAATTTAGGCAGATTCATTAAACCTGGAAGGAAAATCCTGAGAGCTGGCAATTAGTGAAACAACTGTAAATTAATATATTCATATATTTATGAAATAAAACAGTTAATATTGACTTGATTGTTTTTACCAAGGATTTAGATTCTAGTTCTCTTAACACCTATTTTTTACTTTCTGAGAAACTAAGAAAGCTTCTCCATAAAATAATTGGTATCAAGACAGTCGTCATACTTATATTTAGCGTTCATGCTGGAATTTTTTCGTGTCTTATTCATTCATTCACGCACTCAGTCCGACATTGAGCTAGTCAGCGAAGGACTTTGGCTTTGACGCCGCCGCCGCCGCTGCCACTGCCGCATTGCTCATACGCTCAGTGTGCTCTCAGTTATCCTTGCGCGCTGTCAACGCATTGTTGTGGGCGCCCGGCGCCTGGCAGCTGCCGCCCGAGTCGTACTGCCTCCGGAGCCATACGGTTAGTTAGTTCGCTAAAAAATTGTATTGTGAAAAATTAATTAAATCCCTGCCTTTTTCGGGCGATTTTCCAACGCGCGTCGCGTTTGCGGTTGGTCCGAAGTGTTGCGTTGTGAGTGCGTGTGAGTGAGTCAGTTCCTGCTTTCAATTCGATGGCAATTCATTTAATTTCGCTTTTTGTGCTGCCTGCCGTTCCCTGATTTCAATTTATACTTTTTCGCTGCATTCCCATGCGCGTAAATTGAATTTTCACACTTTGCTGGCGTTTTCCTTGTTGTCCTGGCGTGGTTTTCCTTTGAGAGGGAGGTTGAGCGGGACTCGGGGCAGGCCATTAATTCACCAAAGTCATATAAAAAATGTAATTTTTAGGAACCCTCGGCCTAAGTATAAATGTATACAGTGGTAAAGGAACAGAGCCTGTCTCACTGGCGGTTGCTCAGTTCCTGAGCCGACAGCCCGGCCAAAACAAACAGACAAAAATCGATAAATTTCAGGAGTTATTTACAAAAGCTAAACGCTTTTTTCCCCGTGGTATTGGTGTGTGTGTGGCCATTGTGTATGTGTTGGCCATTGTGGCATTTCATTTCAATGGTCAGCCCAAGGACGCGACGCGCAGGACATGGGCTCCTGCCTTGTCTGTCGTCATCAATGCTGCACACGACAGCCAGCAAATCGAAGCGCATAAACCCGAAAAAAACTGTTAAAGTTGTCAGTCAAAAGGGAAAGTTCATACCGGCTTTGGGATTCTCTGAAAGCCAAAAGGGTTAACAGTCAATCATATTTGATTTTGGTTACTTCTTCAAGGATTTTTCTTATATGTCATTATATTTTATAATTATTGTTCTATAAATTACAATATGTGACTTATAAGACACTGAAAACTCTAGGATATTTATTTTAGGGGCGATCATTTTCACTGAAAATGATCCTAAATATAAGGAAATTCAGTCTCCTTTCTTTTTTTATAGAAAATCTATTTAATAGTTTAATTAAATTACCAAGAAGCCGCCACCTGTACAACCGCAGAAAATGATCAGAATATTTTTCCATTCTTTTCATAATCTTTGAAATCCGATGGGAGTGCCCTTCTCAATGAACAGCGTTTACTTCAAGTGAGGACACAACTCACTCGCAGCCTGCAAAATCCAATCAAGCTATCAGTCCCTCTTACTTTCCATCTCCACCTCCATTTCCACTTCCATTGCCACCTCCAGCGCCATGTCCATTCCCATCTCCTGATTTTCCGCAATCTTCTTGCCCCATTTCCCCGCGATGTGATTCTGGGATATTTCCCCCTTGTATTTTATTTTTCCGCTGTCTTGGAGCCTCGAAAAGGAAGGAGCCTCGCTCGTATCTTCAGCTTAAGTGTGGCAATTATACTTTTATTGTTTTTGCTGCCAAATTGTCTAGCAAAAACGGCGATGGCCGCCTTGGGCAGCACTTGGCTTGAACGGAGGCTGCCGTCCAGCGCAAGAGGAGATTGGAGGAGTTAAAATTCCGGCAATGGGGGGTTAAATGTGCGCAATGAGAAGCACAAAGATAATTAGATGTTGTGCTTCGATTACGATTTATTTGATACTTTGTAAATACATTTAGTAAGATAATACACAAAATGTTGAGGAGTTTTATTTATTAAGAATGCATTATAATATTTTTGTATTAGCTATGAAGATTTCTGCATAAGATGTCTCCAAGGACAATTCTTTTCCCGGGCTCGGTTAAACTCAATCAAAATACTGTCTTAGTTTGAAGCTTTGTATTCATAATGCATTTTTCAATTTAACAATAGGATTAAATGAACTTTCTCTCAAAAATCCTATTGCCACCTTGGCTTGATGCTTTAATTGGGCCATCACAGCCTTCTCTATTAGCTCTTTGCCCAGTTGAAACTGTTTCCAATAATATTTATCGCAAAGTTTATATAATGCCTGTTGAGGCTTACACAAGGATTAAACTTTGCTGCGTGCGTGCTGTCCATTTCTGGACCAGGACCTGACCTGCCTTTCCTGGTCAAAGGAGGAAAACTTCTTGTATGAGAGGGAAACTTGGCTCATTAAATTTTCATTGTTTTAATTTGCGCCACGTGAAAGCTCCCATCTGCGGAAAGGGCAGGAAGGGAAGGCAGGGTGCTCCGTGGTCGAGAGTGCGGTCCGGTGGCTTGAGTTTTCTATGTGGACGTGCCTGGGCGGAGCAGATGTGGGCGTCATTGGTTCCTTTGGTTTTCATAGTCAAAGTCACCACGTTTTACGACTAATTTGGCTAATTTGCGAGCCCAGGCTGCTGCTGGTAAAATCAATCTCCATCAATTAGGCCAAACAAAAGGGCGCTTTTCCATTAAAGACTCCCATCCTCAGTTTCACAGAGCATTGTAAAGTTGCTTCAAATCAGAACAAAAAAACATTTTTTTTCGTTTATACAAATTACACTTTTAATTAAATTCTCCGGCTCGTTCTGCTGCCAAGTTCAATGCGAAAGTTGCCTCCTGCAGTTGGGTGGACTAATTAAAAACAGCATAATGAAATAACCGTCTGACGTCCAGCCTGCACATTTAATGTTTTCAAACTTTGAATGTTGGAAAAATCCTTTGGTTTGGTTGTCTTCGATTTAATTAACTTTAATTTCTTTATTTTCATATAATCTTATAGCTCTATATGTGCTTTCTTAGTTCCAATCCCAAACACATTTGTTTTTAATGTTATACTTGATGAAACAAAATTCATTTCTAAATTAGTCAAAAATTTAGACAAATATTTCGATATTTAATACGCTTTTTTATGAAAAATGTCCCAAGACATTGAGTCATCCTTCTTGCCAGTGAGAAATGTAAGAAACAGCTTATCATATTTATACCTATTAACCACTTTTCGTTAACTTTTTGCCCCAAAGAATGTGTTTCAAGCCGTACCTCAGACTAGGGATAATCAAGCAACTGCAGAAGTGGCTATATCGTCAGCATGCGGCGATGAGTACGGTAGATCAATATTATGATCCACCTGATAAATCCGAGGGAGATAAGAAGCAGTACCGAGCTCTGAGTCTATCGAATGGACTACGGGCTATGTTAATATCAGATCCGAAGGCAGAAGATATCTCGCAGCCTACTGAAAGTGATGCTAGTCTAGGCTCTAATTTGGAGCAGTTTCAAGGTAAATTAGCGGCCTGTGCAGTGCTAGTAACAGTGGGATCCTTCAGTGAACCGCGGCAGTATCAGGGACTGGCCCACTTTCTGGAGCACATGATCTTTATGGGCTCTGAAAAGTTTCCAGCCGAGAATGCCTTCGACGCATTTGTGACTAAGAGCGGCGGTTTCAGTAACGCCCACACTGAGAACGAGTATACGTGTTTTTACTTTGAAGTGGAGGAAGCCCATCTCGATAAGAGTATGGACCTTTTTATGAACTTGATAAGGGCTCCCTTGATGCTCCCCGATGCCATGGAGCGCGAACGCTCAGCCCTGCAGTCGGAGTTCGAGCAGACCCACATGAGGGACGAGGTCCGTAGGGACCAGGTCTTTGCCAGCTTAGCCAACGAGCAGTATCCGCATGTCACCTTCAGCTGGGGAAACCTAAAGTCTCTGCAGGAGAGTGTTGATGACGCCACGCTGCACAAGGAACTCCACAAGTTTTTCCGAAAGCACTACGGATCCAACCGTATGATAGTATCGATTCAATCGGAGCTGCCATTAGATGATCTGGAAGCCATGCTCCTACGCCATTGTGGAGACATACCCAAGAGCCAGGAGAATGCTGCAGACTTGTCCATGTATAATTACCAGGCCGCCTTCCGAGATCCGTTCTTTCAAAATGTACTCCTAGTGCAGCCCGTCGAGGATGTCTGTAAGCTGGAACTAACCTGGGTCCTGCCGCCAATGAAGCCTCTCTATCGCAGCAAGCCGGACTCCTTTATTGCTCAGCTCATTGGCTACGAGGGAGTGGGCAGCTTGTGCTCCTACCTCCGGCGTCGTCTGTGGGGCATGAGCGTCCTGGCGGGAGTCGGTGGAGGCAGCTTCGAGACCAACTCGATCTACTCTCTCTTCAACATATCCATATACCTCACTGACGAGGGATTCGAGCACCTGGACGAGGTGATGGGGGCCACATTTGCCTGGATAAAGCTGCTGAATAATAGCGCAGAGCTCAAGACTTTCTACGAAGAACTGCAGCAGATTGCCAACAACAGTTTTCGATTTCAAGTTGAAATCGCCTCGATGGACAATGTTCAGAATATTGTCGAGGACCTTAGTTACCTACCCTCAAAAGATGTCCTCACAGGATCACAACTATACTATCAGTATAATGAATCGGATCTTCAGCTTTTAAAACAGCATATTAGCACATTTAAGTTTAATATAATGATTTCATCGCACATTCCCTATGAAAACCACGAGTACGACCAGGAGGAGCCTTGGTTCGGAACTCAGTACAAAACCATTCCCATGCCTGCAAAATGGGTAGCTATGTGGCAGGATCCACCAAAGCTGGCCGAGTTGGCTTTTCCCCAAGCAAATCCTTTTGTAACAACGGACTTCACGCTGCATTGGAAGGAAGCGGGTCAGCCGTATATTTCGCGAATCCCCAAGGCTTTGGTAAAGAATGATCTGTGTGAGCTGTGGTTCCGGCAGGACAGCACCTTTCAACTGCCCGAAGGGTATATTAATATCTACTTTATTACTCCTGTTGTGCGGCAAAGTGTGGAAAATTATATGCACGGTTTGCTTTTTACCTATTTAGTAGAGTTTTCCATGGCTGAACAATTATATCCGGCTTTGGAAGCAGGCCTAACCTATGGTCTCTACATTGGCGATAAAGGCCTGGTTTTGCGTGTCAGTGGCTTCAATCAAAAGCTTCCGCTTTTGGTGGAAATAATAATGGAAGTTATGCGAACTATTGAATTGGATCCGGCCCAAGTTGCTTCATTTAAGGAGCTTAAAAAGCGTCAGATACTTAATGCTCTGATCAACGGAAACGCCCTGAACCTCGACTTGCGTCTTAGCCTGTTGGAGAATAAACACTATAGCATGATACAGAAATATGAGGCTATTGATGGCATTACAATAGAAGGTCTGAAGCAATTTAAGGATAATTTCCCTAAGAAAATGTATGTCCAAGGTCTGATACAGGGCAACTTCACAGCAGACCAGGCCAAAGGATTAATACAGAAAGTTATTTCCTCGTATAAGAGCGAGAAGATTGAGAATCTGTCTTCTCTGGATAATAGCCTACTCCAAGTGCCATTGGGGTCGCATTTCTTGAGAGCCCGCGCCCTTAACGAGGACGACACCAATACGATTGTGACCAACTACTACCAAGTGGGTCCCTGTGATCTAAAACTGGAGTGCATAATGGATCTGGTAGAGCTGATTGCAGAAGAGCCGCTTTTTTACCAGCTGAGAACTCAGGAGCAATTGGGTTACAGTTTGGGAATCTATCAGCGTATCGGTTACGGGATCATGGCCTTTATAATCACCATAAACACTCAGGAGACCAAGCACTCAGCCGACTACGTTGAAAAGCGCATCGAAACATTCCGAGCTGGCATGGCAGCACTGGTGTCTCAAATGAGTGATGATGAGTTTGCGAATGTTCGGGAAACCCTTATAAGTGGCAAGCGGCTGGGGGACACCAGCTTGGACGAGGAGGTTATGCGGAACTGGAGCGAAATCGTTACGAAGGAGTATTTTTTTAATCGTGGGGAAATGCAGATACAGATGCTCAACAGTTTGTCGAAGCAGCATGTCTTGGACTTCCTCCACGACTATGAAAATAATAACTTACGCAAACTTTCTGTGCAGGTTGTGGGAAAAGGTAAAACATCTGCTGACAGCCAACCGGGTTCCTTGGCAGGCTTATTGGATGACGTTCGTCGAAGTATTTCTGGGGAGCAGCAAGCTTTGATTGGCCGAATGACTGAAAATATTAAGATACAGTTCCTAGGCACCAGCGATGACCCGTCAAATATTAAAGACATTTCGGCCTTTAAACAAAATCTTTATGTTTATCCCTTAATCATCACTAACCCAACGCTATCAGAAAAGAAATAGGCAATAAAAAGTATAGACTTACTTGCAATGTCTGTTTATTTAACTACTTCCTATTAAAAGTTGAATTTCTTTTCGGAACTCGCGAATTTCTCAACCTGTTCTCTGCTGTTACTCTTACAGTATGCACAGATTGTAAACAGTGCACCAGTGCGGTCAGTGCTGTAATTTTGTGGCTAGATCTAGCCTTTTTTAAAGTTAAATAGCTATAGCTGAATAGCTAAATAACCCTAGCCACTTCGATCTATTTCTTACTCACAATGTATTTTGCTTGGGCACCACTGCTGTAAAGCGGAGATATTTTCCTCACAACAACAAACAATATTTACGTAAATAAGATCTTAAATTGTTTACTGTATATATTTAAAACCTTCTCAAATTCATATAAAATATTCTTCAACGAACCTGTCACCGAATTCTTCTTCATTTCGAAGTCTTCTCCATGAAATAAGTTTTGTTTTCCGAGCAATTTATTTCCTGTAACTGACTGGCGTCGCTGGACTCATTCAACTTTCTCTTTGGTGAGAGTATGAGCCTAGGCCAGGAGAGAGGGCTGACTTCTGATTTATGCCCGAAGATGCCTTTCTAGCCAACCCGACCTGGGGCCTGTGTCCCTTCTAATCGCGCTGGCCATTAGGGCACCAGCTGCGCTAATAAAAATTAATGTGCCCGACGCTTGGTGGCCGCTTTTCCACTTTCCCTGACGCATGCACACACAATGATGGTCAGTCGGTCGGTCGAGGGGAGGGTGGGGATGGTGGGGCTTGGCCACACTCCTGCGGGCTACCTGAGGGTGGCGTGTTACCTGGCGTTATCCTGGCGTGAGCCCTGTCCCAGTCACTCAACTCGTTATGCAATTTCCTTGCATTGTTTTTTGTTTTCTCTCTAGAGAACCTCCTGGTCCCCCCTTTGTGCCCTGTTGCCAATTTATTCGCACTTATGCACGTGCATACGGCCACACACAAGGACAGTTGGAGGCATCGCACATGATCCTGGCACGTTGTTGGCCGAATCAATTTCATGGCTCGCTCGTCTACGCCCCGAAAACCACCCATTCGGCCACCAGCCCACTCGCCCTTCTTCCTCTGCTGCCTTTTGCAATTTGCTCGTTTCCTTGTGTCCACAATGCCGCCGGTGAAGGATCGAGTGGGTAGTGGCTCTACCTTTTGCTCCGGCCAGGCTTTGACCAAGTTGGAACAATTAAAATGATTTTTCTGTCCTCCGCTTGGCACTGCACTTTATCAATGCCCCCTCGTAGCTGCGTCTCCAAATGTCAACTGCCAAGGACGCAATGTTGTTTGCTTTCGTTTGCTTGATGGAATTAAAGACGCAAGCACAGAGAGAAAGACAATTAAGTAACGACAATACGATAAATATTATATATAATATAATAAACAACACAACAAATGCATAATTTTCATAGTTTAAAAGTATTCTGAGTATTTTATTTAAACAACAATAATATAATATAATATCATTCTATTCGTATTTTTTGCTGTGTTGAAAGCAGCGAAAGCGAAATTTTTCCCATATGCATGGCGGGTGATGAGATGAGGGGCACTACTTCATTTGCACAACCTGTCCACCGGTGTCCAACTTGTCCATTTACTGATTGATTTACAATTGTTCGTCCGTGCAGGGTTTAGACATAAATTACCTGGTCTGCTGAACTCGATTATTGGTAGCTGTCAATGGCAGTTAGGAAAGAAAGTTGCCAGAGGCACGGGGTCTAGGTAATTTAGTTCATATTGATTTCATAGAAAACTGTCTTTAACTAGAACAAATATTGAGCTTGACATAGGAACCAAGAAACGCTGAGTGCGTGAGTAATTATTTAATGACCTTAATGAACTAAACTACTTCTTCGATTACTATTTTTTAAGTGCTGGCAGGCAGAGAAATAATAATTGCCTAAATGTATATCTACTGGATTATCGAAGAATCCTTGAAGCCAGTTTTGTTTCCCAGTTGTAATCTCAACCGAAGGCAGACCCTTCATAAGCTCTGATCACCTCCATTGCTGCCCGAGAAGCCGCAGGACGAGCACAACTATCCTCGGCTCAACTCTAAACTAGTGGAAATCCAAACAAGGAGATTATTCAGTCATCCCTCTCAAGACTCACTCGACATCAAGTATACGCAGCGTGTTCATGTTTTCTGGCTTCCTTTGCTTAAGCCTTGACTGCCTTTTTGTAAGCGTGTTCTGTTTAGCACCACCCCTCATTTTTGAGTTGATTATTCTGTGCGCGCCCAGAAAAGTTCTCGGAAAGTTTGCCACAACGCAACAACAAAACCAAGCAAAATCAAAGTCTGGCGCCCCTTTAAGCCATGTGTGGTGTAAGCCATATATTAATAATAAGCCCGTCCAAACAACGACAGCAAAAACACAGAAATACAGATGTGGTACTTTTGGTTTCGCAGAAAAGGTATTATAACACACAATAGAAATAGAATTCATTTGGCTTTTTTGTTAGGTTGTGTTGTGTTGTTCTTTTGCCAATTGTTGTTCTTGTAGTTGTTTGCTTGGATTTCTTTTTGTTTAACTATTCAAAATTGGAAGCATGGCTAGATTTCCCCCGAGTCCCGCTCCCTGTGCACCCTCCCCCCACACCACGTCTAATAAGTTGCACATGCCACGCCCCTGTCATGCCTTATTTAGCTTGCATTGCCCAAAAGCATTTGGCACATGCCAAGTTCGGTGTTGCATCTTGCCATCAACTGCTGTATTTTGCCCCGAAACCATGGGAGGAAGTGGGCCAGGTCGGGGCTGGGTCTGGTGGTAACTGGTGGAGCTTTGGAGGGTGCTGCCACTGCTGATGTAACTGCCATCGCATTTTGCATGCTTCGTTAAGCATTCCGTACAATACACAACGGCAGCATCAGCCCAGGCGAGGTGGCGAGGGTGTGAAAAGTAACCTCCGGGAACTACAGTTTGACTCGACATATAAAGATTCCCAAAAATTGGATTTCAAAATCTAAATCTAGATTATTTTACCCCACAAAGTTCAAACATTAAGTTGATACTGACTCGCAAAACTTAAATGTCATAGGAAAATGGATTATCGAAAGAGATATGATGTAGTTTTACTAGAAGTTTCTCTATATTATGCAGTTACTTTATACTATCCATATAAACTGAAATAAAAAACTAATTGAATAAGAAGGGACACCTGCAAGTAACAAATAGAATGGCAGGGAAAATCATTTAGCTTAGTTTATGTTGCTATTTTCTTAAAAACTAAAAAAGGTTTTGTAACTAAGAAAATAAACTAATTATGGCATATCATGATTTTATTCCTCAAGTAATCACATATTTCTATTCTTTTATAGAAATTAATTTCTTAAGCTTTTGTATTTTGGCAGTACGCACTGTACTCCACAAATCTAGTTGACTATACATGCTGGTAATATATTCCAGACTTCAGATTGGTTGCGAGTGTTTGTCTGCTGATTTGTTGTTGCAGCTGGCGTCTCTATGCAAAGTTCCGAAGTGTTGTATATAAATTTTCATCTCAAAGAACTAGCAAGCAGAAACTTGCCACCGAACTGTGTGTCAGTCCGTCAGTCAGACGCTCGGTTATTCAGCCAGTCAGTCAGGCGGTTCAGTCTGGCCTCAAACCGAGTATCTGGATATGTGTATGTAGAAGGTATATCCCCGATTCGACCCCTGCTTCAGCATCGTTGATTGTTTTTCGCTGGCTCGCAAAATGAGCATCTAATATCGAGACTGAAATTGATGATGCAGCCCGAATTTGATTTCGTTTTCGGAATTTTCATTCCGCTTTTGTCTGTTCCGACGCGAACTGATGCGATGCGATATGCTGGGGAGAGGTTGGAGAGAGCGATTCAGAGGTTCAAACACTAGTGGCGAATTCTATTGTGAATGGTAGCATCAGCCAGCATCATTATATTTTAATTTAAACGGTCAGATATCATGAAGATCTGCTATAAATATTGCATATGTTGTTTTAAACGTTTAGCATAAATTATTAATTTAAATAAGTATTCCCTTAGAATTGTGGTATATTAAATGTATTTAACATTTTTGTAGACTACAAATATTTGTATAGGAGTCATAATTTTAACCATATAAAATTAAAATTAAGAATAATTTTTTTATTTTTGAACATATACCCGTATAACTCAAAATGTAGATATTTCTCACGATTAAAAATCACGTTTTTAATTTTATTAAACTGGATGGCATTATCCTAAAGCTGCTAAAAGAGCAATCGGTCAATTTGTAAAGCAATCCAAAAATATAAGCATAACATATAGGTTTAATAAATAAAGATTTTATAAACCTTCAGTTATTTTTAATTATATTATAACTACTTTAAAAAGGTATTCAATTAGAATTGTGGCTTAATTAATTTATTTCACATTTGTATGCACTACAAATATTTTGATAGGAGATTTTAACCTTCCATTTAAATCAAAATTAACTTTCTTATTTTTTAAATATAACTCCAGATGTAGATATTTCTCACGATTACAAAATCACTTTTTTTTAATGTTATTAAATCAGTTTGTATAGCAATCTAAGCAAATCGGCCAAACATCTATGTTCTATAAATAAAGTTTTTATACACCTTCACTAATTTGTATGGCTTGGGAACGTTTAGGCAGAACGGCAAACTACAAAGGCATACAGACTTTACCTTCCTTCTTTTTAGTTCTTTCCTAACTTCATTTAAAACCTCGCTCAATATTTCCACCCACAACTGTAAGGCATTATCCATTCTATGGCAGAGACTTAACATTTTCCCTCACTCAGCCTAAACTGCACGTCCCAGTGAGACACAAAAGCTGCGGCTGCTATTTTGTTTCTTTTCAAAGCCCTTGAATATTTCTAAAACAATTTTCACACTATGAACATAGCAAGTAAATACTTTTTAGATCCAAACCAGACTCATACTAACATATATTTCTAATTGCTTTATTTTGTAGGCTCCATCATGTTCCATGTGCGACGCCGGCCTGCGGACTCACAGCCGAGAAGACGCAAGAAAAAACCGCTGGGGGCGGCCAATGGGGCCAACCACATGTCCGGCGATCGTGAGGGGCCGGTCCTGGTGGAGGTGACGCACAGCGGCGATGGCGGTCGGCGGATCAAGCTGGGCAGCGACCCGGTGGAAGTGGGGTCGGCGAACACCAATTGCCTGCAGCTGTTCGGACCCTCGATCCAGCCGAGGCACTGCCTCATCTCGCTGCTGGAGGGCGTCTGCACGGTCACCCCGCTGCATACCGATGCCCTGACCTTCGTCAATGGCCACCACATCAGCCAGCCGACGATTTTGCATGTAAGTAGGAGACTGTCTGGGAATGGCCAGAAATATCGAGACAAACAACTAGAAATATGGTTTTTAAGTTTCGAAATCTACTAGATAAAATGAAATACTTAATAAGATCTGAATTATAAATGTAGTTCGTAGGAATCCTAATAAGAGTTATAACAATAGATATTGGACACACCCTCTTCATTTGCTTTGTGGGTTCATAAGTTATCTGACCGTCTGTCCGTCCGTATTAAACAACAGATTTCAGAGATTGTATGAGCTAGAGCTATCAAATTTGGTGACATTCCTATTTGTTGCAAGCAGATCAAGTTTGTCTCCCCCGTGATTTTCGGTTTAATGTAAATGGATATAAAATAAATACATTTGAGGGATCGTGCTCTAAAAATTTTAATGAATTAATATTAAAAAAAAACTGTTTCTGTGTATGCTGAACTTCTGCAACATCTTAATTTGTGTTGGCAGCACCAACATGTTGCTCAACATGTACCTAGCTACATCTTTCGTTTTTGCATTCCGTCCTGTTTAATTTTAGTTTTTCATAAATTTGTGCTTATTTAGATACAAAAATGAAAAATCATGTCCATGTGTATTTTAATTACACCCAAAAGGCTTTGGGTTCCGGGTATCTCACAGTCGGTCACACTCGACAGTAACTTCCCTATATGTGTTTAATACACAATTGTATAATGATCTCATTTGACATGATTAAAAATCTATATTGGTTTTTTTCAAACCGATATCTGAACCATATGATAATATGATATCTGATTTTCCCTCGCGACTAATGTGACCTCCTTAGGATGACCTTTCCAGCTTATCTCTTTCATTAACTAATTGCGAATAATCCGGCTTAATTAGTTGAATATTTTCGCGCGTCACCAGAGGCGTATATATGCTTAATTTGACGGCAGCAGGCAATGTTGTTAAGGGAAAAGTTTGGCCAACGAGAACGACCTTGACCCGCTTGAAGTTTAAACTGCTTAAAGCCCGGCAAAGTTCCACTCGGCTGTTATTTGTCCTTTCCTTTCAATTCGTGGGATTTTCGTGGCTCGGCTGTCTGAGAAGGTCCAATCCAATAATCGTCCTGGCTTAGTCAAGCGTTTATAGGGACAACTTTTCAAAGGAATCAGCTGGAAGATAAATGAGCATTGAAATTGATTTACACTTTGCGGTTGAACAAAGTCACAAGTAATTCATTTAAATCTAGCAACTTCTTGGAACTTAACTAAATTAATTTGCGGGGATATAAATCGTAGGGAAGACACTCTATGTCGCACTTTTTTATTAGCAACAGCTGATATATTATTATTAGTAAACTGTGTATATAGAAAGAAATATATATATACGGAAGTACAACCAGACTGTTTCTGAAATAATACCCCTGCCTTGTACGCAATGAGTAGAACCCATTGACAGAATTCCAAAGCACGTATTTCCGACAAACTTAGGCCGCAGTGAACTGGAATTTTCAATTCCCATTCATTTGCACTTCAAGTTCATTATCGGCTTCGAGTTTGAGTTTGGAAAGGGCAATAAAACCAGCGGTGTTCGAGTGTGTGCGAGTGTGTGCCCGATGTGTGCCGTAGAATACATCCCACCGGCTTTGAGTCGCCACTGATTTATCTGTTGTTTTGACAACTTTTCGGCACACAACGGAAACACAAACAAAACGTTAAGAGACATCGGGGGAAATGAATCAAATTGGCTTTCGGCGTTCTCACGCAGTAGCGGAAAAGTCAGAGGGAAAGCCAGGAAAACACAACAGCGAATTCGCCAGCGTGTTGTGTAAGCTTTTCCTCTGTTGTTTTTGACTTTCCGCTTGATAAATTTGAAACCAAATAAACAGGGAAAACTTCGGCTTCTCCCTATCTCCAGAATAAAACTGAAGCGCGGCGCAGCTCGGCAATAACCTCAAACTGTCTTTAGGGATTATATTCCTGACTAAGGATAAGGAGGAGAAATACTTTTATCTGTCATTGGCTCTTGTGCGTGTCTCCGGAATTAATTCAGTTTTTTCAATTGGCAAATTGGGGTTGGCTGCGCCTCGATGAACCTGAACAAAAAATAATGCAAATGAAAATCTCTCTGTCGAGGGCTGTGTGTGTGTCAAAGATGCCTTCACCGAGCTAATCAGCATTATTGGGAAACACAAACAAACGCACAACAGAGATAGCCAGTAACAAAAACATAAAAAAATTAACACAAATCCCGATTCGATTCGAACTGCTGAGTCTCCCCCAGAGAGGGGCGTCTCTGGGCGGCAGTTTTAATTTCGAAACGCCCCGAAATTTTCCCAATCGCTGCCACAGTGCCCCGGAATCTGTCAGTGGGATCACTTCACTCTTCCTTCTAGCTGTGTGGCGTGTAAATATTTAAACAACCGCCGCACTTAATTAAAATTATTAAATCACTTAAATCGGCTTTCAACTCATTATAACCCTCGTCACATCTCGGCTGCTGCATCTGCACATACCTGTACTTGAAAGCGAGTAATTATTCATATGAGTATCCTCTTCTCTGCCATTCACAGAACGGTTCGGTCGTAATGTTTGGACGCGTGGCCTCCTACCGCTTCCTCGACTCGCCCACGGACGGACGCTATAATCTGGCCCTGTCGCAATCCCAGCTGGACTCGGCCTGCCTCTACGAAAGGTGAGTAACCCGTGGGCTATATACTCCCAGTGTGGGCATATGTCCAGATTTTTGAGAATATATTTACGCTACGCTTGCGCTTTATCTGCCAAAGGCTTTGTTAGCCATGGTACTATGTGATTGTATTAATTTTTATTGTTTTTATTCATTAAATATTGTTTAATTGTTCTTTATGTGCCCGCTATAAAAATGAAGACCTGGCCTTTTATATTCGTTAAGCCAATTTTAAAATTGACACATACCTATAAATATTATTTATAAAAATTAACTTTATTAAGAAGCTGGCTCGCTGGTGTTTTATAAAATGCTAGATTGATTTTATTACAATTATGTGACTTTGCTTTACTAACTTGTTTCTTTCTGAAGCACTCTTTAAAACCAGTCCTTGAAAGACTTGATTATCTTTAAAGAAACTCATTAAGAGCTCTGTTTGTGGGGAAAGCTTAGGCCAATTTAAAGAGCTTTCCCTTTTCCGAGAATTTTAGCAAAGGGAATATTTTCTCCCATTCTGACTGGTAAAAGCCTCTTCCCTTTAGAGGGCCAAACCCTCCAGTGAATACCTTCGCAAGGCCAATCTACGACTTTTGCATTTCCATATTACGCTGCTTGTCAGGTGTAAATTAATTCACTTTAGGAGAGAGACATTTAGGAATTTTCATCAGTATTTATGTGAGGGTGTTATTATTTTTTTTTGTATGCTCTGCGCATTTATTCATTATTATGTATGTATTTTTTTATTTACACGCTTTTTCGTGCTGTTCGTTTCTGTTTCGTTACGTGTTGTTTGTTTTTATTGTTTGTGTAAAAAAAACATTAATCTCATGCACTCACCAACAAACCGAAAACAAAAATTACCCAACAAATATGCAAAACATTTTGCACAAATGCCACCACACACTCCCCTCACCTGAACACAACAACCACCCATCGCGTCGACACACAACGATGAAAACAACAACTTGGGACTTGGCAGTCGGTCACCCACATCACCGGGATCCTGGAACGACGAGGATGGAGCCCTGAGTTCGGTGGGTATTTCCTGAAGTATTTTATGTATCATTTCTATACCTCACATCCATTAATCCTTAGACCCACAAAAGCGACTACGACCACCACCACCAGCAGGCGAACCAATCGACGAGTGCCTACCACAACAACAATAACTCCAGTGATCATCCGCTGAGCAGCACCCTGAGAGACGTGGTGGACAGTAAAGTTGGGCAGGATCAGGTGATCAATTCGGGCAACTACGACGGACAGAGTCTGGAGGGTAACCTGGAGAACGAAACCAAATCCATTTCCAGCTTGAAGTCAGGTGGTTCCAACAGCCAAGATCGGTAAGCCGGGACTATAGCTCTCTATCAACCTACTCTGTGAAAATAAATTCTGAATATTCTTCCTTCAAAGAGTCGTTCCCAAAAAAACAGGAAAGCCTACACAAAAGTTTCACACAAAACCATTAAGCTAACATGTTCACTGTCTGATTGTACTTTATTTTCGTTGAATATTTTTTGAGTGCGCTTAATCATTAGCAACTTGATTTGTTCACCTTGCAATGGTCTTAACTGCTTTAAACTGTCTTTAATTTTCTGTGGTCTCTGTTGTTGTGTGCGCTTTACTAATATCGATTAACCCTTTTTACGATGAACACAGGTCCCCCAAAATGCCGGGCTCCGGTCTCATGGCAGGAGGCGGTGGCAGCGGTTCCGGCGACGCCCAAGGACAGGAACCCATTCTACCGGCCGTCCTGGAGTTCCCCGAAACGCACCAGGAACTCTTTCTGCGTCACATTATCAGTGAGCTAGATGTGAATGTTCCGCACTTTAAGCTGGCGCCCGTCTACTCGCTTTACCTGTGTGCCAGGTGGGTAATTTGCGATGAGTTTTGGGGGATGATGATAACCCTTTGGGGGAGTAGCATGCTCCATTGAGATTGGAGAAACGCTTGCTCGGCTTTAATTGTTGTTTAAATGTTACGCTCTTCTAAATATTCTTGGTGTTTCTAGGAATGTGCTCTATGTATGTTTATTGTTCAATATTATCCGTATACAACCAAAGAGGGAACGAAGGTTAGGTTCTTATTGCCAACTTTCGGGTTTCTTGTATAAATTACATGTATTTATTTATCCATTACCTGCTGAAGCTCCGGTACACCCAGCTTTGAGTGCTCGGAATCTATAATTAATTTGATTGCATTAGAAATATCAAGATATTCACTGAATATTACATTTGCTATCAGTTCTGATGAGTTAATAGTTAGTTTTCCTAAGTAGATTAAAGCTTAATTGCAGGACAGCTTATTTCACCATTAGTCTAATATCAGGAGGGAGCTGACAAATTTAATTTATTTTCAAATACTTATACATCCTTCCACAAGATAGATTAATAGGATAGCTTGACTCGACTCGACCTTCCACCCCATTGGTTGGTTGTCTTGGACAATTTGTCCTTCGATGAATCCATTTACACTTCAATTCCAAAACCAGAGCTTCATTTAACAAGGCCCCACGGACATGAACACGGACAAGGCCGGAATAGAGTTACGGGCGGATGTTGAGAGCAGCTAACGCCAGCTGACAAATGTCCGGACACAAAGTGGATGGACATGTTCCAGAGGGCACTTGTTCATTCCCCTCCTGCTTCGGAAGCAGCAGCCAGTATCAACAATTCATTATCAATTATGATGATTTATCTTGGCTGCTGACCCAATTTGTGAGCTATTAATATTAATGTGTTCTGACAGCGGGATGCGGGGCAAATGAGAAACGGAAAATGGTCAGGCACAAGCAGCAGGAGCACGAGGGAAGAGGGAACTTTGACATTTGACAGGCGTGAAAATCAATAGATACGAATGGGGTTACATGGCTGGACTGGTTACATGGAAGGACGAGCATTACTCATACCATTACGTTTTTGCCTTTAATCCTGCCAGATATCGTGCCTCCACCCACTACCGCCCGGAGTTGCAGCCCACGGAACGTGCTCACAAGCTGACCATGTTCCTGCACCATGTGGCCAATCTGGTGTACAGCGTCGTCCAGGACCAGTACACGGATCCGCGAATTCTGGCCTTTTGGATGGCCAACAGCTCGGAGTTCCTGCACTTCCTCAAGTCGGATCGCCACATCAGCGCGTTCAGCGTTCAGGCGCAGGAGGTCCTGGCCGAGGCCGTGCAGACGGCGTTCCGCAATCTGGTCAACTGCTTCCGGCTGGAGCTCTCGCAGACCCTCAATCAGTTTCTCTCCGAGAACATCGATCACGACTCGGCGGCGGGTCTGGTGCTGACCGTCTTGGGATCTGCAATGGCATTGCTAAGACGCTGTCGGGTGAATGCTGCCCTAACGATCCAGCTGTTTTCGCAACTGTTCCACTACATCAATGTCATATGTTTCAATACGGTGAGCGGCCGCAAATGGCCACGATCTCCTCTCTCAGCTCCGCTTATTTTAATCTTTGCTTTAACCCTTTCTAGATTGTGGCCAACTCTCACATGTGCACAGCGGACTGGGGCAAGGTTATGACGGAGCGACTGCAGTTGCTTGAGCTGTGGGCGGAGCGCCAGGGACTGGAACTGGCCGCCGACTGTCATCTGGCCAAAATCAATCAATGCGCCCAGTTTCTGCAGGCACCGAAGTCCTCCGTGGAGGAAATCCAACAACTGGCCTGCTCCTGTTTCCGTTTGAACTCTCTGCAAATGGGCGCGTTGCTGCAGCAGGAAAAGCTCCCACGAAACCTGGTCGATACGGCCATCAGAATGGCCGAGTCCGTAGCCGATGAATTAACCCGCGCCGACGGGCGGGAGGTTCGATTGGAAGAGTCGCCGGAACTACACCTGGCGCTTTTGCTGCCCGACGATGGATTCAGTTGCGATGTGGTGCGCGGCATACCCACGGGTCTCGTCGACTTCCTCAATCCCCTACAGCAGCAGGGCATGTGCCGACTAGCGGCCCAGCCCACCTCCATTGGCCTCTGGACAGTCTATATGCATCAGTTCAATGTAGGTTCTTGGTTATTGAATATGACATTAGATTTACTAAATCCTTTCCTTACAGGCCCGCAGTTCCAGTGCAATGTCCAACTCCAAGCTGCCCCAGCCAGAGCTGCAGCTAATCAAGCTGCACAAGAACAGCAATGGCATGGGCCTGTCCATAGTGGCGGCCAAGGGTGCTGGCCAGGAGAAACTGGGAATTTACATCAAGAGCGTAGTGCCGGGCGGCGCCGCGGATGCAGATGGTCGTCTTCAAGCCGGCGATCAACTGTTGCGCGT
Source organism: Drosophila pectinifera (assembly GCA_008042775.1). NCBI lineage: Eukaryota > Metazoa > Arthropoda > Insecta > Diptera > Drosophilidae > Drosophila > Drosophila pectinifera. Next base: position 70,429 of record VNKC01001172.1, on the reverse strand, counting down.
CGATGGCCAGAGTCTTATCGGCATCACCCAGGAGAGGTAGGCATTTAGATGAGGGTATTCTACAAAAGGCCAGGTCCTAATTCTTTGTGTTCTTTAGGGCTGCCGACTACCTGGTGCGAACGGGTCCGGTGGTCAGTTTGGAAGTGGCCAAGCAGGGCGCCATCTACCATGGACTGGCAACGCTGCTGCAGCAGCCCAGCCCAGTCATCCAGCGGGGTGAGTAGCTCCTTACAGTAAGGAGACCACATACATATCTAAACAAAAAACACAACACATTAGAGCGAACTCCAGGTGCTGGGTAGGACGCTAAGAACACTCAACTCAACTCACTCACTCATCCAAAAGATACTCACTCACTACTCTACTCTACCGTACTCACGTTGTGTAAGCTAACCAAGTAACCAACCAACCCATCCCCCATGCTGCTCCGTCCGCTAGAAGCTTCCAGCAGCCATTTTCTCCAGCATCTGAATCCGGGGCACCAGCAGCGTCGTCACTCCTCGTTCCAGCAGCAGGCCCGTTACTATAACAACTCTATCTCGGACGACAGTCTCAATAGGAGTCGTCGTGAGTCCTTTGCCTGTATGCGAGCCTCATCGCCTCCCGTTAGGCGTCTGAGTGCCTCTTGTTTGCAGGAGGAGCTATGCGCCTTGGGCCATCAGTTGCACATAGACCCAAGGTATAGGGATACAAGACCCATTGCCAGATCGGCCAGCAGCTTGTATCTGGCGAATGAGCAACAGTCGGGGGGCTACTATCATCACGCGCCTCCTTCGATGGCTCCTTCTGTTACCCACTTCAGTCCCATGCGACCGCTGAGGAGAACACCGCCGCCTTCTATTTATATTGAGGAGTACCAGGACGAACCGGCGGCCAAAGATTCGCAAGAATCCTTTGGAAACTTTGCTGCCGCCTACAGCGATGCCCATCAGCCGCTGAATGAGGAAGGCATCGCTTCCATGGCTGACTCAGACGAAATACCTTTTATAGATGACGAGGAGGAGGAAAAGCAACAGCAACAGCAACAACATCAGCAAAGACCCTGCATGACCAGCTCCAGTTGCGCCTCCTCCACAGTAAAAAGAAACCCCGCTGCGAGCTACCGAAAAACAGTCAGTTTTGATCTGGACCAAACAGGAGAAGAAGCCGCCGAGCCAGGAGCAGGAGCCACTGGCATCGATAGGAAATACCATACCCACGACGCTATCAGTCACTTGGCAGCCGGAGCCTCTTCAACTGAATCTCTGCTGGGCGAGCAGCAGCCGGAGAGGATGCCCCTGATTCAGAGGATACGCCGGGAGTTGAATAGCAAGCGAGCCACCAACTGCTCGGCGGATGGGTTCAGTTCTGGTGGATCTGGCTCCAACAGCCAGCGTTCCTCCAGCGAGTCCATTGAACGGATGCCGCTGCTCCGACAGAATCAGAGTCAGTCGCCTGGCTATCAGCGGCAACTCAACACTCAGCGGTCGCATAAAAGGTCAGCAGGAGTCGCCAACGCTGCCCCAATTGTCAGCATCCAAGTTCCTAGTGTGTGTGAAATCGAAAGTTCCTGCACCACCCGTCCACGTCCTCCTCCTACTGTAAATACAAGCAATCGATATTGTGCCAGCACCTCCTCAAAAACCAATACAGTTCCAACCAGCACCACCACTTTAGCAGCTAACAGCCGAAGAAGGGCCAGCAGCCACACGAATCTCAGTCCCCGCTTTTTGTCGGTACCATTCGGTCAAGGAAAGGTCCGCGAGATGGCCGCCTACTTTAATGTCAACAAGGACTTCCTCCCGCCAAGCATTAACAAGTCGCGATCCACTTCGGCATTGGATGACCCTGGCAGCAGCAAGCCGTGCGCCAAGCTCTCGCAAGCCGAGCAGGGTCACATCCTCAAGCAGCTGAAGGAGTGGAGCCTGTACGGCAGTGCGGGAAAGGATTACGATAAGCCGGACAAGTCCGGCGGCAAGACAAGCTGCGATTGTCCCTGCTGTGGACATTGCCGTGGCAAGGCCTTGCCGGATACAGCGGATCAAGAGAAACACCAGGCAGTTGCCACCTTCAAATGCTACGATAGTTGCCAGGACGACGAGGCTGATTCGGAGGAGGCCAAGCAGAAGCCGGAACTGTCTCGTTATGCCGCCTGCCGCCGGAGTGTCATGTGCAACAATCGCCAGGCTCACAGTGTGCGTCAACTGAAGCGCAACAAACAGCAGAAACAGCAGCAGCAACACAAGGCCAAGCCAGGCGCCGCACATCCTCGCCATCATCATCATCATCATCATCAGCACCGTTGTCATCAGCAGCGGTCACGCCCCCAGGCTCCCACCTCTCCACCCTCTACGGCCAAATTGCTCCTGTCCCGGGCTACAAGTAGTACTGCCAACTCCAACATCAAGGTCTCCAGTAGTGGCAAGGCTAAGCACAGCCCCGGCAGCAATAAGCGGAATTCAAAGAGCTGTCCAAATTGCGGGGATGCCACCGATGATTGCTGCTCATGCAGCTGCAGCGAAGCTGAATCCTGCTCCTCGGCTGGTGGCGAATCCTCCTCAACAAGCTGTTTTGCGGCGGCTTATTGCGATGCTCTTGAAATTCATGGCAATCTCATGGGTGGCGATAATGGCGATGATGATGAGGACGAGAATGATGCAGATGCAGATACAGACGATGTGGGCGCCAGAGGGCACTGTGGCAAAGTGCCACTGGGTGCCGGCTCAACAAGACCACTGGCAGCACCATTGTGTCCGACACACAGATGATGACAACCCAACCAAGCTGCACCGAGGTTCATGTTGTTCTCCTCGTTGTCCTACTTATTAGCCTTTGTTTTTTTGCCTGCGCTTAGAACTAGCATTTTATCAGTTTATTCATTTAGCTATCCGTTTGAGTTGTAGGTTGATTTCTATTTTGTTTAAGTCATTAGGGTTATTATTTGACCAACGTGATGACTTTAAGAGATGAAAAGGACTTAGAAACGACCTCTTTAGATAGCAAACTAAATGTTTTTAATATTTAAACAGTAACTCAAAATGGGAATCCATTCAAACGCTATTATCCCTATCGTTGTTGCTATAGGAATCGAGACTATAAAAGCTTTCAATTTAAATACTGCTCTATTTTGCTTAATTTTTTATCAACGTTTCCTCTGATTTCACATAAAGCTTTTATATTCGAATTTTCAGCTCTCTATGCATCCACTTACGAGCTTCATATTTAATTGGATTTCATTGTCGCTGTGTTGCCCTTTGCCCTTTTCTTTTTATACCCGGTACCCATTAGGTGTAAGGGAATTATAATTTAGTGCAAACAGAAAGGCAGAAGGAAGCTCCTCCGACGCTTTGCGTCTGTCTGCACATAGATCTCAGAGAAGACCTAAGATTGAGCGAAGATCAGTCCTGGCCTTGTCCACTACCGGTCGCAAAAATAATAAGAAAGCGTTTATAAAGCTGTTACCTACAATAGCTACCACAGGAACGATCAGAAAATGTATAGAAAAATAATAGGAAACCCAACTTCGTTGTTTTTTAATATAAAAGATATAAATATTTGTTATGATCAAATAATCGAATACAATCATCGGCTTTCCGAAGCTAGCATCCTTTCTTAATTTTTATATCTTTCCACAACATATACTCTTATCTTAACGCACATAGCTTCGCGTACCGGGTATCTCATAGTCGGGCACGCTCGACTCTATTTATTTTTACTTTATTTAATTAAAAATGTATTTATGTATTTAGACAGATGCAAGCATTGACAAATGGCTTTTGTTTATATATGTTTATATATTTGTAAATAGAAATGTGTCCTCTGTTATCCAATGGCTTTGTAGTAATTACCTTTGTTGTAGTACCTTGATTACATTTGGTATGCATTTATTAATATTACTAATTTATTTACGATTTCGCACTGGAAACGAAATTTACTAAAATGTCAAACTGTCTATCTGTTTCTATCCCCGCTCCATGCGCACCAATCAACCTGAATTCCTCCACCAACTCTCAAACCCCCAAAATGCACTCGACACGCCGATGATGATGATGATAATGTTGCTGGGAATCCTTGGCGAAATGTGGAAATCGTAGGTAATCGACGTATGTCCGAACGCGACCTGACGCGTATGGGCGGCGCCGAGTCGACCAAGTCCTTGGGTCCACTACTGGCCACCGGCCATCATCCGAACCACAGTCTCAGTCTTAGCCAGCATCTGAACAACAGCCACAACAGCAACACTCTCGGCAACAGTAGCAACAACAATAGTAGTAGCATCATCAATCCGTTAGCTGCACACCTGCCCAACAGCAAGTCGGTGCCGGCATTGCATCACCACTCGGGATCGGGTACCATATGTAAGTGAATTATGCACCGCCCCTATCTATCCCCTCCTTATCCCTGGTAATCGGAGCACAATCCAAACCGGACTTGTAGTCAGCCAGATACTAATTAATTTTCTCTCCGCCTCTCTCTCCTGGATCTCGCCTTCCACACATGCATCTAGCCCTGGCCAATTCCAAGTCACGCAGCACGCACAGTTTGCATAACAATACATCGAGCATCATGGGCGGCGGAGGAGCGGGAGGAGCAGCTGGAGGAATGCTGCTGGGCCAGCCGCCCAATGGCAGCCACAACAATGCAAACGGAAATGGCAATGCCAACGAGCAGGGATTCTATCAGAATCTCAGCGTGTATCGGGCGCAAAATCAAAGCCAGCCGATTCTGAACGAGAGGTAATGCATTCATGTCATAAATGTGGCTTTGGAGCTACGATTGTGGTCAGCTTAATAGCCCTGCAAGCCTGCAGTTTAAATCAAGTAAAGAGTCTTGTATAGTTCAGTTTTCACTTGGTTCATTGGGATTTTAAGGGGAATCTAAAATCAAAATATAAGTTGTTATTAGAAGAGCTTAACAAGCGTATATATTTGAGGATCCAAATTTTATGATTGCCTTACATTCAAGTACAATTTTTATTCGGACTACAATACAAAATATTAATTATATAAAAACTTTTCTTAAATTCTTCCTCATATTCTATTGTAATAATGTGTAGACCATAGTTGTATGCTGTGTTGGTAGAGTACATATGCATTACCACTTACTATTTATCTATTCTAAAATGTCATTTGAAATTCGGTTGTGTTCAACTGACCACTAAAACCGCTTGTTGTTGGGTTTTGTTTGTTTTTATTTCGGTTTGCGAATTGGAAAATCATTTAACTGCAGTCACATACTGACAAAATTTAGAAGTCGAGGGCAGAGAGATTCAATGTATATGGGTTTGAAGTGGAACCTATATGGATAGACAAATATAGCTATAATGATAAAATATTGTGCTTACTTAAAGCCATTTACTTATAACTTAGTTGTTTTTTTCTCATTACTTACGAATATTTAGTTTAGAAAGTCATGCGGGTTTTGATAGTAACCTGGAGATAAATGTTACCTTGAATGTCATATCCATTACCCCTCACATTTAACAACGGAGGCAAACCGCCAAGTCCTATTAATAATTTAGAACAAATTCAAGAGTGTGTTTCGGGGTCATGTTGTAACATGTGGGTGCGGTCGTCACCGAGCTTAATTTGTTGCTAACTCTCGTGTGTGTAATTTTAGGGTGGTGACAGTGCGTTTAAAGAAATTACTTTATGGCTTCATACCCATTAAGAAAGAATATCAACTTGTAGAAATGTTCCAAGTACGTGAGTAATTAGCCGCTGTCGTTCCTCCTACTTAATGTTGCTGCGCAGTACAGAGGCACGCACCTTTGCAATAAACACAAGCCCTCCTTCCTTGTTCCGGCGGAGGGGAGAAAGTAAACAAATGTTATTTCAGCAACGCACTCTCGACACGTTTTTTAGTTAATTAGCAGCCACTTGAGCGAGCACCTTGTCTCCTAATTGTAATTAATAAGCAATCTCTCAATGGCTTCTCTTCCTCAGATCGCCAATGCCCGCACATGTCGCCATGAACAGCGGCTTCAATGGCAGTTCCCCGCTTGCTCCGCAGCAGCAACCACAGCAGCAACCTTCGCCCTACCTGCAGGCCAACGCTAATCTGCCACCCTCTCGACCCGTCTCGGCCTATTATCACAGTCAGCAATCCGCGCAGCAGCAACTCCAGCAACAGCAACTCCAGCAGCAGCAACACTCCCTGCAACAGCAACAGTTTGCCCACAGCAGCAGCAATCTCAATGGCCAACAGCAGCAGCAGCACCCGCAGCACCAGCTCACCCTTAACAATCGCACCAAGAGCCAGCAGAATTTCCAGCATACCCTGCGCATGCAGCAGATGATGGCGCCATCGATGCCCAACATCAGCAACATGTACCAGCAGCAGCAGCAACAACAACAGCAACAGCAGCAACAGGTCCCTCTGCACCAGCAACAGCAGCAGCAACAGCCACCTGCAATGAGCAGCAGCCAGAGTATGCAGAATGTCAACGATTTCACGGGCGGTAGCTATCAGAACGGAGGATTGGAGTACCGACGCAGCCAGCTCCACGACCCAGCCACGCTCTACGAACTCCAGCAGCAGCAGCAGCTCCAACAGCAGCAGCAGCAGCAACCATCGCCCAATTTCATAGCGTTGCCTCCGAAGCCCTTGGGCAGCCTGATGCAGTCGCCCAATAAACCAAATGCTCCACCAAGTACAGCGCCCAAGCCGCAGCAGCAGCAACAGCAACAGCAGCGTTATCTCGGACAATCCCTGCTTGCGGAGGACAAGCCACCACTGCCGCCCACCGCCACTCATCCGCTATTCAAGGCCACACAACAGATAGCTCCAGGAATGAATTACGTGGCCAGCACTCTGGATCCGCCGAAGGGCACCTATGTGCCGCCAGCTAACCAAGCAAGCAGCCGTCCACAGCTTCATAGCGGCAGCAATCCCTGGGAACGGGAGGAACGGGAGAAGGATCTGGAGATGCGGCGGGAGCATATACGTCAGTGGCGGGAGCAGCAGATATCAGAGCTCTCCCAGATCATGTCACGGTCCGCCATGCAAGAAGAGCAGCTAAAAACCCTTATCCTGGAGCGAGACTTCGAGCGAAGAGCGCAGGAACTGCAAGAGCAAGAGGAGCAGGATCAGGAGCAGCAGTACGACAAGGAGAACGTGGTGCAGGAGCTTTTCCGGCTGACTGGCAACGGTGGCGGTCAGGTCAGTGCCATACAAACGCCCATTACCAGCTACAGGCAGACGGAGATCAAGTTGGCGGAGATCACGGACAGCAGCAGCAGTCCGGTGGAGTCAGTGCCGGCGACAGCAGCACCTGCACAGCAATCAGCAAGCGGTAGCACCCAGCAGCAGCCGAAGAGCATACTCAAGCATAACCGGTATTCGGAAGGCGGAGTGGGAGGCCCGGGTGGAGCACCTTCGTCGCCCTCGAAATCCCAGAAGTCCGCTAGCTTTGCGGATGAGCGTCATCTGCAGACTGAGCATCCGATATCCAACCTAGCCAAGGAGCTCAATCAGTTAACTATGCTCGATAAGGATAATAACAATGAGGCCGTAGATGCTGCTGCAGTTCCCCCGCCACCGCCGCCAGAGAGGAATAGTTCTTACCTGATAATGTCCCAGCAGAAGCTGAGAGGAAGCACTGGAAACTCCACCGCTACCTCGTCAATGGGTCTGCTCAAAACGGCCACCGGCAATCAGCAGGCAGCAGCGGTCGTTGACATTAAGAAGGCGTCACTCCTCCTGAACAATCAAGGCCCCAACAATAACAACAACAATCTGAGTGGCAGCCTAAATAACAACAACATGCAACAGGCGTCACCGCTGAGCGCTATGGAACTGAATGCCGCTTATGTTTCGGCCACTGGAACTGGGATGATGGCCGGTGGATTGGGCACGCCACCTGCGCCGCCACCGCATTTGCTGCAGCAGCAAAGGGACAACAAGCGGGTCAGTTTTAACGACGAGGAGAACAATGTTGTTACCGTGCAGCAGCAATACATCATGGACCAATTCCTTGAGCATCATCCGGAGTTTGATACCATTGAAGAAGATGACAGTGTAAGTCTTTTCCTAATACATAAAATACTTTTTCTTTAAAAACGATTTTTTACTTCATAGTATCTGCAGCACAATAATCTGGATGCCTCCATGCTGCCATCGATGCCAGCCACTCCGGACGCTGCCCTTTGGAATACTTCAGTGCAATCGACTCCCGGCGTTATTGGAGCGCAAGAGGTGTACAGGTGAGTTTCTCTCCTATATTCCCTAGAACAGATTTAACAAAATATCTACTCAAAACAGAGATCCGCGCCAGCGTCGCCTGGCAGAGAAGCAACAGCAGCAACAGCAACAACGCGCTGGTGATGCGGTGCCCGAGAAGCTGTCGTTCAAGGAAAAGATGAAGATGTTTGCTTTGGAGTCGGGGGAGGATAACACTCCCAAGGATAAGCTGAAGATTTCGCGAGCCCAACGAGATATAGATGCGGTGCACTGAAAAGGAGAAACGGGCAATCGTTGCTATATGCTATATGTACATACACAAAGCTTAAACTTCAATATATTGGGGCCAAGTTGTTACGTTCGTAGCTCTACATAACACACACTTTCACTCATATACAGATGGAGATATATCAATACACAAACCTAACGAATTTGCTAAGCAAGGCAATAACAGCAATCCATAGTTATCGCGTTCCAGAGTTAATTACCATACACACAAAAATGTTAACTGAATTCAATTAGTGAGAATTATCAGTGTTTATCATTGTAGTCTATATAAAGCGATGTTTATATATATACAAAACTATATAACGAGCCTAGACAATGGCAACGAAAGCGTGGCGAGGCGAGGCGAGCCACATTTGTAAAGCGTTTTAAACATTAACATTAAACATTAACCCTACGATTAACGATTTGTTACGTCATATTATTGAATACAAAATTAATGGTTAAACAAGCGGTGTAAATGAGCAGAGTTAGTTTAGATATACAAACATATATTTACCTGGGAACCGTGCGGAACAAGAAACGTATATGTACCAATATATGCAGTATCCATTAGAGAACTCGTAAGCCACAAACAACAATGTTAAAACAAATGGTCCAATTATTCAATTATTAAAGCTAGACATATATTTACAAACCCACTAACGAACGAGAAACTAAATATTTAAAAAGCCTCACATATATATTTTTAATTGATGCAAACCTTTTTCGAACATATTTTGAATGCAACATAATCATGAGAAACTTAAACTTGTTAAATTAATATGATGCGTAGCGAAAGAAACCAATTTAAATCAAATAGGATTTCAACTACACGAGAACCTTATGGCTTTAAAATAAAAAAACATGTACATGTTCATCCATTTACTGGGTGCCATGTGCATATATAATCTCTTTGTTATAGCATAAAATTATTCGAAGAACCGACCACAAATTAGCAGAAAATTATTTTTGTGCATTCCAAGTATTTCAAATATAGAACCAAGCAAAAAATAAAATTATATATACATATATATCAAATCGAAACTAAATTGTAATTTATATAAGACGCGATTTATTTTTAATACACGAAACTATTTTTTAAATAAATATTGAAAGATACAAAAAAAAAAAACAAAAAAACAAATCTGCAATCTATGTACGAATTAACTTCTGTAAAAAGAAATGCGAAAATTGTCGTTTAGTTTCTCTTTAAGCGCGTTTAGGTTTAAATATTACAATTATATATATATTATATCAAAATTACAACAAATTCAGCAAAATATTGTGCATATTTATGCAAAATAAAAAGTTAATTATAAAAAAATATGTTCAAATAGTTTTTTGTTTATTTAGTGCAAAATGGGTCAAACAATTTTGGACAAAATTGGGAATTGTCTTACAACGGCTTCATAATTTTTGGATTGTATTGGAATATAATTATATGTCTTATGATTTTAGTTTATATAAAATAAATATATATAAATTAAAAATCTGTAAAATATTCATATTTTGTTAGGTATTTAGTCCCAATAATTTAGCGCAAAATGTTATGGACAAAATTTTGGTATTGGATTTGGTATTTTTCAGTAGCATCTTTATTTTTCAACAAAATGTTATTATTTATGTATTTTTGAGACGGAAGAACGGATTAAATATATTTTCAGGGGTCGATAAATAATTTTAACAAAATTGATAATTATCTTTTACAGTGTACTTTTCTTTTAGAGATCATTGAAAATATTATTAAAATTTTATTACTATTAATTTGGGACTTACTCAAGTATACAAATTATGGTTTTCATTTATTAAAACCAATAAAATTTGTGGACCTCATAATACATATTTTTATTTATTGCTTTAAAATGTATTAAGCATTATTTTGTACATATTTTTGTCATTTCCTTTTTTGTAATCAGCTGTTGGATGAGAACAGACTAAATTTCGCGCCCAGTGGCAGTTTTAAATCGACTGAGAACAGTCATGCGCAGTACCCAGAGGCGCGGAAACTGTTCCCAGGCATCAACAGGTTCGGAATTGACCTGCCTAAATACATTTTTCATGAGGCTGGCAAGAGGCGAGTCAAGCGGCTGACAACTTATTATTGGTCGGTGGCACTGCCGCTGGCAGGGCGGGCGGCTTAAAAATTTAAATCAAAGTTTGCACAGCGCAAATAATTGCGTAAAAAGTTAAAGAATGCCTTGATTTATGCTCGCATTGAAACAAAACCAGTTGGGATGGGCTCAAGTGAAACTTTCGCTTTGAATGCTCAAATATCTGGGCAAATTATGTGCCAATTTTGCCGGCCCCCCGGGAAAACTTGTAATATTACTTCAATTGCCGCTTTGACAGGAATATCCCAACAATTGCCAACTAAGACACACGCTCAGCGGCAGCCACTTAAATCGTTGCCTTAGTACCAAGTTTGTCCTGTCTTCCTGGCTCTGCACTTCAAGAAATGATCCTTAATTCTGATAAGACCTGAAAGTTATAAGGTCGTGCATACACTTATTATTTTATACCAGATTTTAAATCGGCTCATCAATGTACTTTCTCAAAACAAGTACAGTCGAGTCTGACCGACAGTGAGATACCCGGCACCCAAAGCATTGTGGTGGAAATATACATGGATATGGATCTTTCACTTTGTCTAAATAAGCTCATATTTATGGGAAAGTTGAATGGCATAAGGAAATGACAAAAAAAGAAAAATGTTTCTAAGAACACGTTGAGCCACACCCAAAAAATACTGATGTTGCTAGGAACATGTTAAGCAACATGTTGGTGGTGCCAACTTAAATGTACATGTTGCAGAAGCTCAGCATCCAAAAGAAACAGTTTTTTTTAATAACTCCTATGTTTATCATCCGATTTCACATACGATTTCACTTTTTAGAGCACGTCCGCACAAATGTATTTATTTTATATCCATTTAATTTAAACCTAAAGTCACGACTACTGCTTAGTTATACGTTTTTTATAGGTTTCGATAGATAAAAATGTTGTTGCAATAGATAAAAATGTCGTTGGTAGCTCTAGCTCTTATAGTCTCAGAGAGCTGTTGTTTCACACGGACGGACAGACGAACAGACGGACATGGCTAAATCGACTCGACTGGTGACTGATCGAGAATATATATTCTTTATTGGGTCGGAGATGCCTCCTTCTGCCTGTTAAATACATTCTCTGTTGGCGCTAAGTTATAATACCCTTCTACCCTATGGGTACCAGGAATAAACATTATTAACAAGCTGAAAATATTTTCATATTCTCATAAACTAGTCTATATTTTCTCCACTTATCAAAATAGATCTCTTCCTATATTATTTATGTTGTACAGAAACTCCGAAGCCTTTGCAGAGTTGTGGAAATAATCACCTAACAGTTGTATTCCAATCTTTAACCTTAAGCTTGGGCAGGAATATGTAAGCTAAGGAGATTTTAGTATCTTCGTTTGCTGGGGCTCAAACTTACTGCATTTTTCACAGATTATTTGTTTGCAATTCAAACTATTATTATTCAATGATTTGCTGTCAATAATTGCAAGTGTATCTCCAGTGGCCCTATTCTTTGTCCCCGGTTTTTGGGTCACCCTCACGCATTTTCCTTCAGGCTGCTGCCGGGGCCTGAAAGTTGCAGGCTAAGTTCCATTGCCGCCCACAACGTAATTTAAAAGTCAACCGGCTAACTTTAACCACTTGCTGCAAACAGGAACCAGGAGTCAGGAGCAGGGCTCCCGGGACCGGGACCTCTTTGCCTTCCGGCAAGGTGAATTGCCAATACCAAGGAGTGGGCGTGGGCGATTTTAAAGCGTCTTCGAGTGAAATGCCTTTCGGCGTCGCGTGCGCGACCAAATGTATTTTTCAGCAGTTTGCCATGTGAATTATTAAAATACGCCAATCTCTTTGATATAGGCACAACCGCACCGGGGAGTTGGCCATAATCAGTGGTGGCTGGGCGTCCTGAACTTTAAGGAACTGCTGACAGTTGCCTGCTGCCGGGCATTCGGTTTGCCTTTTGCGGAATTTTTCAATATTCGCCGAGGCTAATCCCCCTCTGCAGATTCCCGATTCGCAATTCGCGATCTGCTGCTGTCAATATCCATCCTCCAGCTGACGGTGGAGGCCACGCCGCAGAAGCAACAGGGAAAACTGCAGGAAAACTACGGGAAGGCCGCAGGACGAAAAGAAAAATATGAACTGCGGGCAAAAGTTTCCGGATGCGGCTGCTATGGCAAATAAATCAAAAAGTGATTAGCCCACTCTCCCCATCCCCCTCGCTTCGCTGCCTCGAAGGACCACAGACTTTCTCCTGCTCTCGCCATCTGTCCAGTTGTAAATTGTCTGTTGAGTGGCCGCCGCCCGAGGGGGAGGACGAGCAGGAGTGGGAGGCGAATATGGAATCAAGGTGTGCGAAGCCAACTCCTGGCGAGGGGAAATTCAAACTTGGCCATAAAACTTTCGCCGCATCTTGGCCACGGTGGCTTAGAGTCTTCGCTCTGGTCAGTGGCGGCTTGATAAATGAGCAGCGTAAAGTGCGCGGGCAATCAGAAAAATCGCACAGAATTATAGTTGGCCAGGGCATAAAACAATGGCCAAGACGAAACAATGGCCAAGACAAAGGCCTCAGCAATTGTAGTTTTCCATTTCCCGCCCTTGGTTCAGTTTGCTGGCTTAGTGGCCGCCACACCCTCCTTCTCCGCTTCCCGCTATCCCTGAGTTATGACAGGTTTCTTTATTTGCATTTTAAAATATACAGATAATTTGGCCGGCAAGGAATGACGAGACGCGTGGGGTTGTCGAGGGGTGAATTCCATTCAAATGAGCGAGGATTGGGGTTAAGATGCTAAACTTGCTCCAAAAGGAGGGCTAAGAGTATGAGAGCTGTCCCAGCTGTAGATGGCCATTAGGAGGGCCATAATGAATGTAAATAGAAATGCGGGCCCCCAATCCTTGCATCAAATTATGCCGCTATTGATGCAAGGTGTTAGTATTTTGCGGAATATTAAATAGAGAGCTGCGAGGTTTTCATAAATCTTAAACAGAATCTATAACTTCAATCAAAAAGTTTGACAATAAAGATTCCAAAATATAACCGGAATCAAAACTGCTTTAGTCCAGAAACTCCAAAAATACGATCAAATAAAGTGGCATCATGGTTAGCTTAAAATATCTAGAAGTAACCTAAAAAGATATATCACACCCCTGAGGAAAACAACTTCTTCGAAAGTTACAACCAGAACTTACTTAAGACGCCTTAGGCTTTATTTACGCAAATAACAAATAAATGTTCGTTACTCGGAATTAGATGCTTAGAGTAATGCTTAGTGAACTAGACCTAATTGCTAGAGCAAAGGAAAACCATATTAAGTCCTAGAATTTGTATAAAAATCTTGTTTATATTTTGAAAGTTGAGCTTAGAATTTAAGGAGTGTCCGCGGATTAAACAATGTCTTCGTGTGAGAGTGAGCGCCATTTACCTAGAAATTAAACTAATGTCTTAGACATAACACCCCGCTCGTATGATGATTCCAGTGCTCTCTATGATCCATGTAGATCCCTCAGTAGGGCCACTCATGTCTTATTCAGGGCCACCAGCAGGAAGATTAGCCACTGGTGGAGGCTGCTGTAGCCGTGGCCGAGTCTGTGGAGGCCCGCAGCTGTCGACTTGATGGCCGAGGCAGAGTATTCCCCTGCAATGAGACAAGTAATGTAATTATATTTACAGCAAATGTTCGGAGTATTTTATATTAATTAATTATCATATTTTGATTTCAATCATTTTTCAAGCCTCGAAATAATTGGATTTACTTACCGCTCAGGACGTGCAGTTGCATGGAAACTGCCGCACTGTTTTCCGGCTCGCAAGTGTAGTTGCCGGAGTGAATCTTGCGCACCAGCGGGATGACCAGCGAACCAATCTGCGAATCGATAGACACGTGAAATCCTCTGAAGAACCACAGCCCTGGCCCAATCCCAGTTCACTCACCGTGTTCCGATTGTGCTCGGTGCTGCCGAAGATATTCCGGTCGATTTGCGTGTACCATCCACTCTGGGCTTCGCTGGCCTCGTTCTCGGCCGTCACCTGTTGCTCGCCGCGATACCAAAATATATACTTGGGAGCCTCTAGAGTGCCCCGCACGATGCAGTGCAGCTCCACCTTGCTTCCAGCCTTTACAAAGCGCTGCCGATCTCCGATTAGCTCGGTTCGGGGTGCTGTTAGTGGATTAAAGGGTTGGGGGGGTTCATCAAGTGTTCATTTCATTGAATGCCGTTTTTACATCATTAGAGTTATGTTACCAAAGGTTCTAGTTGAAAAAAAAGGACCCCTACACTTGAAAAATTAAAACCAGTAGGAAAGCTACAGTAGAGTGTAATCGACTGTGAGATACCCGGCATTATGGGTGAAATTAAGACACACATGGACATGTCTAATTCACTTTGTCTAATTATGTCTAAATTAATAAAAATGTTAAGAAATGTTGACAAATATTGCTAGGATCATGTTGAGCTACACCGAACACTAGAGCTACCAACACAAATGTAGATTTTGCTGAAGTTTAGCATATACAAAAACACTTATTTTAATAACTCCTATGTTTATAATACGATTTCACTCAAACTTTTAAAGCACTTCTAGACAGATGTATTTATTACATATATATATACATTAAAACGAGACGAATCACGATGATTGCTTAGTTATATGCTTTTCATGGTTTTCGAGGGCAAAAGATTACAAAGTTTTCAGCAAATTTGGTAGTTTTTATAGTCTCTGAGATCTGTTGTTTTACACAGACGGACAGACCTCTAGGCCATATATATTAGGCAGCGATTGTCCGGTAAATAACTTTAATACCTTAAAAAAAAAAAAATTAATTTAATACAATAAAAATGCGCTTTCTTATTGGAATAGAGTGTAACAAGTGTGTGTCAAGCAGATCGCTTCAATGGGGTTTGCTCTACATATTCCTAGCAACATTTATCTACATTTGTCAACATTTGGAAGTTTTGCATAATTTTAGCATAATTAGACAATGTGAAATTATCAAGCAACCTTTGATTAAATTTAATCGCAACACATCTGTGGCAAATTCTCATAAGTTGTTTATTAGCTTGTAGCTTGGCCTGCCTTTGAATACCCAATCCAAACACTGTTCCTGGCATTTAATTGAAACGCTCGCAAACCTCTCGTAAGCTGGCAGGACTCGAGTTGCCTTTACATGGAGGAAGCTAAACCTCAACGGCTCTTCAAAGCCATAGATACTAGATACTGGGGCTCCTGGCTAAGGCAATTTGTCGGTCGTTTCAGTCGGCTCCACTTACTTATCACAAACAGCTGCACCTTGGCGCTCATTTTGGGCTCCGTTGCCAGTTGGCACTCGTACCAGCCAGCGTCCTCCAGCTTCACGTATTTGATTTGCAGCGTCCAGCTGAGGCTGCTCCCATTGCCCCTCTCCTGGCCATCGTGGGCGGAGGCGTTTCCCGAGGCATCCGAGATGGTCACAGTGGTCGGAGGTGCTCCTGCCCCTGCACCAGGTCCTGATGCAATTGTCGTCGTTGCGGACGACTGAAGCAGCGAGGCGAAGCGGGCATCGTTGATGAAGGTAGTGTGATCCACCGCAATGATATGTTCATCTCGCAAGCGCACCCAGGAGAGCGGTTTACCCGAGTGCTGGTTGAGCTAAAGGGCGAGAGTTGAGATAGGAGCTTGGTTAGCAGGAGTGCACAGAAAAAACGAAGGGGAAGCTGTATACTCAAGGCAAGCAATGTAGTAGTAATAAAAACCCACATTTTCACAACCTTTATGGGAATGTGGAGAAGAAATTAGGTTAAGATATCTTCAGAAACACTTTACGTTAACTTCAATAAAGGAATTTTTAGTTTAAATTAAATTTGTTGGTAATTTTTAAATGTAATTTTCGGTCCTCTGAAAATGCTACCCAGTTTGTGACGGTGTGGCCAGCACTCGAAGCTTTCAATTACGCCACTCAGCTGGATGGCTCCGCATTGTCCCAGCTTGGCCCTGTCTGCATCTCTAAGCCGTGGACATTCACATCCACATCCCCACTTCCATCCCTATCCCACCACTCACCTTACAGGGCAGATAGGCGTGCTGGCCAGCTTGGACGGTGGCGTTCAGCGGAGGCAGACTGAGCTGGCGGCGCGGGAGGAGCTCCCGCTCCTTGGCCAGCTCCTTCTCGCGCCGCAGTTGCTGGGCCTTTTGTTCGCTGTCGTAGGCGTGCAGGCGGGACTGCTCGCTAGATGGCATCGCCGGACTGCCGGATCGGGGGCCCACCTCCGGGGGACTGGGCTCCCGCGCACTGGCATTCCGCAGCAGGTGCGGCAGATCGGCGGGTATGAAGTCCGGAAAGGGTGGCAAATACGTGGGAATCGAGAAGCCCTTTGTCAGCGTCGCAGTGTCGGGCCTGTCGCTCCAAGTTTCCCCAGCCGTGGTCTCCTCGTCCTCCTGCTGCTGCCGCTGGACATGGCTCAGCACCAGGACATGGGATCCGGGTGAGCCTGTTGCCACCGTCAATGTGGTTGTCCCCGACGTCGGCGGCGTAATTAGCGACGCGTTCTCGCCCACCGGAGCTCCCGCGGTTGCCAGTGCTGCAAAATAGGTCAAGAACGATGAGCAGCACATCAGTTTATTCAGGCTTTTCGAAGTGTTTCTGTGCAAATAATAAAATCCGGCTCCTGCCAAACTGACAAGCAAATAAAACTCGGCTGTCAGTTGAGAGGTTGGTTTATGTCGGTGGAAGGTCTACTCTTTCTTTGGACAATGCAATTTTTAGACGTATTTGAAGTTCTAAGTTACTATGAACTGAGAGTAGGGTAAGGTTTAAGGTTGTAGTTCGAAATATAATTTAAAGTTCGGTGAAAATAGTTCATAGTTAAAGGGTTCAGTTTAATGATAGACATTTCCCTACTTTAATATTTACGATAAGAATATTTATCTGTATTCCAGAATATCCTGCATTTTAATAGGATATATTTATCTAACTTACTTTAATGTAAACTTAATTACTCTGTATTAATTTTACATTTATTATCTATTTTATGTCAACACCTTTTCTAACTAATTACTGTTAAAATTGAATAAAACTCGTCTGTCAATTGAGAGTTTGGTTTATATAGGTGGAAGGACTACTCTATCTTTGGACAATGCATTTATCAGAAGTATTTGAAGTTCTAAATTGCTATGACGCTATTGAGTTGATGAATTGAGAGTAGAATGAGGTTTACTTGTAGTTCGATATATAATTTAAAGTTCGGTGAAAATAGTTCTTAGTTAAAGGGAGCAGCTTAATTATAGATATTTCCCTACTTTAATAATTTCGATAACAATACTTATCTTTATTCCTGAATATCCTGAATATTAATAAGATTTCACCAAAAAAATATATTTGTGGTATAGAATATAATTATCTAACTTACTAAAAAGTAAACTTAATTACTGTATATGCATTTTACATTTATTATCTATTTTATCTTAACTCTTTATTTATCTAGTAACTGTTAATATTGAATAAAACTCGGTTGTCAGTTGAGAGCTTGTATCATGTCGGCGGAAGGAATTCTCTTTCTTTAGACAATGCTCTTTCAAGACGTACTTATATTGATTTCGATGGAATGAGAGTCGTATGAGGTTTACTTATAGTTAGATAGTTCATTTAAAATTCGGTGAATATAGTTCTTAGTTAAAGAGAGCCGTTTAAAGATAAATATTTCCCTATTTATCTGTATTCCAGAAAATCCTGAATTTTAATATGATATATTTATCTAACTTTCTTTAATGAAAACATAATTA
This sequence comes from Drosophila pectinifera, assembly GCA_008042775.1. Taxonomy (NCBI): domain Eukaryota; kingdom Metazoa; phylum Arthropoda; class Insecta; order Diptera; family Drosophilidae; genus Drosophila; species Drosophila pectinifera. The sequence goes on along the minus strand of VNKC01001172.1, from coordinate 52,192 downwards.
CTTTATATTAATTTTACATTTATTATCTATTTTATGTCAACACTTTATCTAATTAATTACTGTTAAAATTGAATAAAATTCCGCTGTCAGTTGAGAGTTTGATTCATGTCGGTGGATGGAATACCCTTTCTGTGGACAATGAATTGTTAAGACATCCTTGTAATTTTAAATTACTATGATGCAATTTATTTCATGAAATGAGACTAAGATGAGGATTACTTGTAGTTCGAAATCTAATTTAAAATTCTTAGCTGAAGAGAAATGCTCAATGATAGTTAATTTCCTACTTTTATCGTTTCGATAAGAATGTATCCGTTTAGTAATAAAATACACCTTTGAAATATTTAGCCTACTTCCTAAAAGTAGCCTTTATTACTTTGTATTCAAATTTATTAGTAATAAATTTAACAAATTAAAAAATGAAATGAAAGTTTGAAATTTTTAAAGTATCTTCTAAAAGTAAACTAAGTTAGTTAATATTAATTTATACAATTAATTATTTAATTTGAACATTTTTCCTTACTAATTGGCTTATACGTTAAATTTAACGAACAGAAACTGTTTTCGGCAGTTTTTGTTTTTTCCCCCATTGTACTTTCCTAATTAGTTTAAGTTTGTTGAATGGTTTGTGCCCATATTAAAACAAAGGGGAAATTATTTCGCATTTTGAGCAAGAAAAACGGCTCGTTTATCTCTTCCCATAAAATTGAGCGTATTAGTCAAAGCTTTTTGAGCTTTAATTGACAAATTGTGAATTATTTTAGAAATTGTATACATATATTTAGCAGCAGCAAACTGCAATTCATCACGGAAAATGCAAATTTATTAGCTCAGGGCATTTGGTTCAATTGCATTTCGGGGCGGGTGTGGGCGGAGGGGGCTTTGGCTGGAGCATTTCCTTTTTCCGGGCGCAAAACAACATCGCAACTGATGGGATAATTTCGTGTGAATTTATATTTTGTCACTCCAGCTGGCATTGGTCTGACAGCGGGGAATGACGCTCAAGTGGTAATTACCAAAGGGGAAATTATGAAAAACTGAATCCAATTTATAAATTAATTTTATGAGGATATTTAGGGAAATTGGACAAGTGATGAGTTTCGCCCGGTGGTAATTTTCAAGAGATAATTTAAAATAGATTAGAATAGAAAAATAAATCTAAGGTTTATTTCTAACAAACATTTCATATTTGGAATATAAGTCTCTACAATTTAAGAATTCAATTTATGACTTAATTTTATGATGATATCTAGGAAAATTGGACAAGAGATTAGTTTCGCTCGGAGGTAATATTCAAGAGATAATTTAGGGGTAATAAATTCTAAAGAATTTATTAGAATAGAAAAATAAATTTAAGATGTTTCTAACAAACATTTCATATGTTGAATATAGATATCTACAATTTAAGAATAAAATGTATGACTTCATTTTATGATGATATCTAGGAATATTAGACAAGAGATGAGTTTCACTCGGAGATTAGTATTCATTAGAAAATTGAGAGATAATTTAAAATAGATTAGAATAGAAAAATAAATCTAAGACATATTTCTAACAAGCATTTCATATGTTGAATAAGGTCTCTACAATTTCAGAATTAAATTTATGACTTGATTTTATGAGGATATCTAGGAAAATTAGACAAGAGACGAGTTTCACTCGAAGAGTAATATTCAATAGAAAAATTCAGAGATAATAAAATTAACTTAGATTAGAATGGATCTAACATATATTTTTGAGAAATATTTAACTTTTATTAATAACACATTAAAATTAATCAATCCATGGGAAGCCCCGATAAAATCATAATTAAGTTAGATCTTTTATATCAGGAATACCTTCAAGTTTGTCAGTTTACCTAAGACACTTTTTTGAGTTCCCATAACTCGAATTTTTAATATTCTAACTGTTGGCGCGAGTTGGCTGAGTTAAGACCATCACCTTTTAGATTTATACCAAATGATGTTTTGAGCTAAGGTACATTTTAAAATTAACTTTTTCCGCCTGAGACTAACCCGGAAAAGACAGCTGTGCCCGGAAAAGGGCCACTGGGGTGCCCCGTAACGGGGCAATCTTTTCAAGATGTGCCACAGATTCGGGACAGACCAGGACATTACTCAGAGTGGCGCTGGCCGTTTGTTATCGCTGCCACAACTGACAGCCCGGGACGCCGGGAGAAATCACTTTGCTTGCGAACGGAGTTTGCGGCTTGGAACAGCTACATTTCTCTGGAGCAGCTAGTGATGGTGACCCGCTGGCTTGAGCCGGGTGAGGATCTGGGCGAGGAGGTCACCCGCCGCTGCCGCCCCTCCCTGCCAGCGGTGGAGCAGCGGTCCTACCTGCAGGGCCACATCCATCTCTGGCTGGCTCTTCCAGCTGTTTACTAATTACGCGGTCAGCATACTGGCCGGCCTACATACTGGTGCTTTGGGTGAGACTGTCCAAGTCCCTTACAAAATATTACTATTACTTATAATTGTTAGTACTTGTCTCGAAATAATAATGCTTTGATTTATTAAACATCTTCCCCTTCTCAGGTTCTGCTTCTAAAAAAACGGTGTATCTCTTGGTCTATTATTGCCCAATGTGGCAAAGAAGCCTCGGTGTGCAGGATCAACGGAACAGAAGCTTTGAGGCAAGATACCAGCACCGAACCCTGTTCCATTACCAGACAATTCTTTGTGGTTCCCCAATGGGGATTGGGATTTGCCAGTGCTTCCACACTCTGTGGGTGGTGGGAGGTCGTGGTCCTGGATCCTGCAGAGTGGCGCCCCGAGCAGTACAAGTTTGAAGTACCAATGAATAATAAAATAAATAATAAAGTTGTAAAGGGAAGTTACAATATTATTATTATTTTGAATTCCCAATGAATAATAAAATAAATAAATATATAATAGTGTTGCTAAGCTGCTAACTTTCAGTACAGTTAATTGAGTCAGAGTCAAAAATCTAATTTCATTGTTCACAATATTATTATGTATTATTTTAAAGTTCTTCTTCCTTAAAAGCTTGTCCATCGTATATTATAAATTTAAGTCATCATTATTTGGTCAGTCGAGAAATTCAACACTGATAAAGCTAATTAGTTCTATATTTTGATCCTTCACTGTAGCCTCTTGGATCCTATAGGAGAGTTATAATGAAACAGAGGGAGTGTTGGGGCTGGTCACTTTGAACCATCCTTTGGCTGATCCAATCAAGCTCCGAGCTAGCGGCCACATTGCAATTTTATTGGAGCATAAAATCCCGCAGATGGGCCTGAAATTACAGAGTCATGCCTCCCGCATTATACATTCAAACCAGGCTAGGGACACGCCCGCCTCGTGGTTTCTAAGCCACCCAGCCTCAGCCACAGTCCCCTCCTGCCATCCGTTGCCTACTTTCGGGCGCCGTCTGCCTGTTCTGGTGTCTCGCCTCGGGCGGCAAATTTACGCGCAGCACAACAAATAACAACTAAGTATTTATTATGTAAATAATATTATGCCAAATGCTCACACAGCGCGAGCATAAAGTGAGGGGGGCCTGCGAGTCGGAGGGCCGCACTATGCCACACAGAGGAGTTTGCCTTTAAGTTTACATTTTTATTAAAAGCTCCGCGCGAGAACTGTTCGCTAAAATAGTTTCCACTTCCACTGCAGGCCGTTGCCTCGCCTAAGTAGCTGATGTTGCGGGCTTTAAATAACTTAAACCTAAACTTAAACTTTGCAGCAAACTTCCATGGGTCATGGGCCACTGCCTAACTCGATTTTGGACAGGGATGTCCAGGTAATACCAGGACAAGGGAATAAAAGGACAAAAAGTAGCAAGAGTAACGGATAATTGCAGTTTATGGTTACTAATAATTTTCCTGAAACAACTGTTGCTCCCAGAGCTTTAACAGCATCTAAGCATAAACAGCATCTATTAGAAAGTACCTGTACCTGGTGGTACATCTAGTACCTACTCAACACTGGTGGCAGGAGCATACGGAGGGTATCACATCGGGTTGCATGGCAAACGTTGACCGCAATCCATTTATGCAGGAAAGTCCTATTGTGCCAATGGTTGTTAAATACGATTCTTGATCCCCCTGCGGTTCGATTGTTCGGTTATTAGCACCAGATTTTAATGGGCTCAAAGTATCAGAGTCACAGGCTGGCCAAAGGTTTAGAGAACTACTGCGGTTGCTTCTTAATGAAGAGCCGAGAAATACTCACTCAGGTGGATCGCACAATTAGTACCTAATTAATTATTCTAATTAAAAGCCATTCGTACGCACAGAAAACCCTTAGGGAATCGATTACACTATAGAATAATAATTATGAAAATCGGTAATTTACCCGACAATAGTAATCCTTTACAGAGTATCAGGCGCTTCGGATCTGGTTTAGCAATTGCTCTAGAACTGCTTTAAACTTATTTACTCGTTAAATGTTCAATTGTTTTTCATGCAGCCGGCATATCTATGTAATTAAAAACTATTTGCACACAAAAGTTTATAAAAACACACACCCACACCAACCGAAGAGCGGCAAATGAGAGAGCTGCAACAGTTGTTGTTGTGCGGTAATTAGTGTACAAGTTCAGTTAACCACACAAACTGATTTCGGTTTTGGGCTTTTGGCATGGCCACCATGGCCACCATGGCCATAGTCTGTCCCCTCAGCCGGCGCTCATCACACATTTCGGACAAATAATTGAAATCATTTAAAGGTCCTTGAATTATTACTTTGTTAATGTTGTTGTTTGCTGTCGCATTGCCAGAGCAATAAATTTAAAATTTCTACTCAAATGGTTGAGCAATGATTGGTGCAAACTTTCCGGGCTTCGCCCCCCGCCCCAATAGAGAATATAGAGCGGATGGGGCCTGGAAGTCCCTTCCCCCACCTCCCGAGCGGCAGCAGCTATAACATAATAATTCAAGTGGGCGGGATTTTCGGGGCTGGGCAGCGCCCGCCTGCTGCTGGGAACTTTATCTTTGTCGTGGGTTCTGTCAGGGAATTTCGCGTGAATTTCGTATTCATTCGAGTGCAAAGTTGAAAAAGGCCAAACCCAGTTCAGTCCGAGGGGGGGTTCTGTCTAATCGGACTGCCGCCATGAGATGATGCATGGATTATATCGTTTGGAAACTGAACAAGCATTGCGACACTGCAGGAATTAAAACCAAATGTTGCGGGGCTTAACATTTCGGGGATTACGTCTGAACGCCTAATGCCAGTTTGCAGTAATTTCATTAAAAATATTGCTAGGCTCATTTCAAGGATCAAATAGTGGAGATAATTAAAATGTCCATTGTCTGGTTTAAATAAATGTAGCCCGGTATTTTTTTAAAGTCTTATTCAACCAGAAAATTTAATAAGGGATAACCAAGGGAGTGCGAGTCCAATATATGATTATCTTTTCTTATCTTTTCTAAAGCAACATATTAAATCAACTCAATATAATATATATATATATACAAACCTTAACAAACTCATAAAACCATTAAATCAAAATATTAATTACTCAGCTAGATATTGAATAAATATTTTACCAATTTACTCATTTTTTCCATAGTATTATAGAGAAAGAGTAATGTTGTCAAGTAAACAATGCTGTATTTTTTTTAAGTCTTATTCAACCAGAAAATTTAATATGAGATATGCAAGGCAGTGCGAGTCTAAGATATGATTATCTTTTCTAAAGGCCTTAACAATATAATATATATATATATACAAAACCTTAACAAACTAAAAACTAAAGCCATTTAAATCGAAATATTAATTACCCAGCAAGATGTTGAATAAATATTTTACCAATTTACTCATTTTTTCCATAGTATTATAGAAAAAAAGTAATGTAGTCAAGTAAACAATGCTGTATTTTTTTAAACTCTTATTCAACCAGAAAATTAAATAAAAGATATGCAAGGCAATGCGAGTCCAAGATATGATTATCTTTTCTAAAGGCCCTAACAACATAATAACTCAACTCAATATAATATATATATATACAAAACATTAACAAACAAATAAACCATTTAAATCGAAATATTAATCACCCAGCAAGATGTTGAATAAATACTTAACCAATTTACTGCTTGTTTCCATAGCATTATAGGGAAAAAAGTAATGTTGTCAGGTAAACAATGCTGGACGCCATCCGTACACCGTTAATGCAATTTACGATCTTTGCTCTGTGCCATCACTTGCCCACCTCTCCGACCGTCCAGTCGTCCAGTCGTCCTCCTTCCGGGTTACACCCAATTACAACTGGTTAACATTGCTTTTGGGATTGGTTAACCCGATTAGCTGGAGCACTGCCGCCCTGGATGCCATTAGGTTGGCTCAAACATATAAAGTTCGGGGTAAATGGCCAGCCATGGCGAGGAAATCTGGGCCACGGGCGAGGGTGGCGAGTTGGCCTAATTAAGCGCCGTTCTGGACAGGCTAACAGGCCAGCTAAACACACACAGAACCATTTAATTTGTTTGCGCGATTTCTTTTATTATTAATTACATGCGGTACACATAAATTTCACTTCACTCCATGTTTTGGCAACTTTTTCGTTATTTATGTGGTCCCTGATAAACACAGTCAACTGGAAAAATGGCGATCCCGGACCAAATATGGTGCTCACATGCCAAGAGCCTTTCGAGGTTAGATTTGATACGTTGTACACTCGTATCCTGGCTGGGCGCCCCTTGAAGTGAATGGGAGCACTTGTCGAGTAAAGGCATTTCACATGGGATATGTATTTATTTTTTTCCCAATGCAAAAATGTTGTATTTTACGAGTGGACGTATCTAAGTGTCTTCTCAGAGTTAAGCTGAGAGATTTATTTATAAAAAGCACTGGTAAACATTTTCGTAAATAATTTCTAAGCATTCAATTAAAGTCTTACTTCAATAGCAACAAATGTACTTTTAGGAAATAATATTTTCTCATAGTTTTTTAACAAAATGAGATCTGAGGTAATTGATGATTTGGAAACACTTAACATTTTAGTACAATAAAAAAGATAGATACATGGATATTTTTCTTAGAAAATATGGCAATGCAAAATACGAAAAATACAAAACATTTAGATTGGTGCTCTTAATAACAAACATAAACAATAAACCCCATTCTAATGGGCTCTTGGTAAAGTTTTCACAGATTTGTCATCTTACATTCAAAGCTATTCTCTTATAAGTTATCACGTAAATATTAATCGAACTCCTTGAGGAGATCGGCAGCAACCGGAATACTCTCCAGCGGGAGCTGGACATTGGGTAGGTGGTCGATAGGGCGGCCAAACTTCATGGAGATCATGCCCAGTGGCTGCTTCCAAGTATCTGACTGCGGGGGCTCCACTTCCCTCACTTGAAGCCACGGCTTTGAAGCCTCCAGCTCGTCCTTCGTCCACTTGGTGTGCTCCGATCGCAGCCGAGTGGACTGGCTGAAGTGGAAGTGAAGTGGGGCGGGCCCGAGCCGGCGCTTGCTCAGGTCCAGGACGTGCTGCAGCAGGAGACCTCTCCATTCAACCTGGCACTCGAACAGTTCCAGATGCCTTAATATTTTTTGGGTGGTCAGGAAGCCTTGGAGCCTGTTCAGAGTGCATCGTCGGAGGCTGATTTGTTGGCAGCTGAAGGGAAGAGGACTGCCGTCTCCGTCGATCACTTTGCAGTTGCTCAGTCTCAGTTCCGTGAGAGCAGTGCACTGGGCCAGCTGGAGTCTGGAGACGATCAGGGGACCCACAAGCCAAGACCCGTCAAAGGTGAGGCGTTCCAGGGCAAACCGCTTGGCCTGGATGATGGCCAGAACAGTGGGCAGCCAGGCCGTTTTTGCCCAAAGTCCCCTGCGTTGCAGTGAGAGATGGCTGAGATTCGCCAGCTGGCAAATGGCCAGCGGAGTCTTCACTTCCAATGGCAGCAGGAGTTCACTTATTAGCTTGCTTAGCCCGATATTTTGCATATCGTACACATATCCGGAACCATTCTTGTCGCTTACCTCGAAGCGCTCCAGCTGCGGGCACTTCTGGAACAGGTCCTCCAAAGTCGCTTGAGAGATGTTCTCCAGGTGAAGCGTGTGCACTCTTTTGAGCACTGGGAAGTGCCCTTGGATGGAGCAGTAGACGTGCACTATCTCCAGATTGGGGAGCACCTCGCCCAGCAACTCCATATGTTCCGTTGATGCATCCTTACTCTCCCCTTCGCCCAGGAGGATACAGTTCTGAGTCTTTACCAACTGGGCAACGTCCATCTGCCGGCAAACGGCATGCAGCTTCGGTATGTCGCTCACCTGGAGCCGCAGGCTCCTCAATTTCTCTCCCAGCATCGGGACCAGGCGATGCAGCTCCGCCTCCGACAGGTGATCCAGCAGGGGCATGAAGTAGATCCCCTCCAGGCCGCGGATCAGGCGGTTGAAGATGTCGTTGCCATCCGCCACATATCTCAGGCAAAGGCGAAGGGTGCGATATAACTCCTCCGGAGAGGGTGGGCTAGTGCGGACTAGTTTGGAGGTCCCTGGCCTTCGTTGATGGACCTGCGCCGATATCATGTTCCACGGCCAATACTTATTACTTAAAGAACTCCACCTTTTTCGCCTGTACTAGTTCCTCAGCGAGAGAAGCTTCTGGATACAAATTATCCAACCCTGGAAGGCTACCGAACTCACTTTGAGGTTAAGCGCCGATCAGTGCTTGTTTTATTGCATTAATATTGGAAACCTTTTTTATTTTATTTTATTTTACTTATTTATACTTATTATTACTTATATTAGTTTAGTTTTCGATGTTTTTACAAAGAGTTTTAGTAGAGGATCTTGATCTAGTTCCAACTCGAAACCGATAAGTGTGCGATAGGTTTTGCGAGCAGAGGCAGTCATTGCGTTGATCGAATTGAAGTGAAGACAACTGTGAACTGTCATCGAATTGTTTTTTTTTTTGGGAACAGTGTTGCTTTGGGATTAACCCACTGAGAACAGGTCATCATAACGATGTCGATGAGAGCCTATCTGATGGACGGCCTGAAAGTGGCTGCCATAATGGGACTCAGCACACATAAGCCCAGCTGCTCTTCGAGAAGAACCTGGAGAGCAAGGTGCCCAAGGAGCTGCTGGACCAGGCCGTCTTCAACGGCGAGTCTAAGGAGCAGATCTGTCACCACCTTCTGAATACCTACTTCACTATCATGGAGCTCCCTATTATGGCCGTTGGCCCAGCTTATCAACTTTACCTATGTGCCTTTCCCCTACCAGGTCATCTTTGTCTAGGTCATTACGCTCTCCTGGAACTGTTACATATTCGTGATGCTCCACAAGAAGTAGCTGAAGCTTCTTCCAGGTTTTTTAACCGTGCGATTGCCCATATATTGCCCATAATATTTTCAAGTTTAGATACAAGTTTCCAAGTTTAGTTTTGAATCAATCCCATGTAGTGTGCCATCTTTCCCAGGGATGTCGCGTCGGCAGATCGCCAGTTAATGGTTGTTTCCTAAGCAGCATTCGTGCATCATTCGTTCAGATTCTAATCGGCCTTGATTTATTATGAAGTTTAAAGGTTTGTCATGGCTGCCCCGGAGCCAGTGTCCGTTGAAGATAAAATGGCATTTCTCTGCCCGATTTCCTTCATAAAAAAGCCAAATTAAAGCACAATAAAAAAGAGAAGAAGCTCTGGCTTTTTACGCTCGCCTGACCTAATGTCATTTTAATTTCCATGTATGTATTCACGCCCGAGGCGCCACCCACCAGATAACCCCTTCCCCCAGAGGTGGGAGCGGGACCAGAAGTGTCACTGGCTTTGTGGGTAGTCTGACAGTTGAAAAATGAAACGAAGGCCCGGCCCTGATGTGGCCACAAAAACTGGCTCCATGTGAGATTCCTGCCCCCCATCCGCTATCGGATTCCTTGGTGACTCGGGGGCCTGAGTCCGCCCGCATTTATGCCCCGAAATTAAGCCGAAGATGGGTGTTTCGGCGGTACATTGGTCAAGGCCCAGGAGAGGCGATGGCCATTGAAGCGGGCCGAAAGCATTCGGCCAGAAGCCGCACATGCTTGTCGCATGTTTAAGCGCATTAATTAGAGGACATAACTTGTCATTTATAGGTTCGCAGCATTCCGCAAATATTAGCAATTCGCCCCCTCTCCCGCTGCTCCCCTTCCCCGCTCTTAGCTCGACACATGCATAATCGAACAGTTCAAATGGATGTCAGACACACTCGGGGATAAAAGAACACGGGTACACAGCGAGAAAAGGCCACAAAACTGATAGGTAGTTCTAAAAACCATTTTGGAAGCATTCGCAACACCATTTCTATTAATCTCATGAAGCGGTCTTGTATAAAAGATCCACAGGAATATTTTAAGAGTTTTACTTCATGTTTTTCTTGTATTAATAGGAATTTATATTAAATATAATTTTCAATTAACTTAAGAAAAACGCGAAGAAATCGTTTAAAATACTCCAATGGATCTTTTACATCATGTTTTTCTTAACTTAATAGAAATTTATAGGAAAGTATTAAATTTTTCCATGAAATATATATATTAATATTTAAAATATTCTAATATATGTTTTACTTCATGTTTTACTTCATGCTTTTGTTAAATTAATTGAAATTTATAGAAAGTATTATATTTTTCTTTAAATATATATATATATAAATAAATTCCAATTGAACGATCCATTTACTTCACGTTTTACTTCACGTTTTTCTTAAATGAATAGGAATTTATAGGAAAGCATTATATTTGTCTATAAAATATATATGTTAATATAAATTATTTAATAAATACGCTTAAAGTAAATTCCAATATATGTTTTACTTCATGATTTACTTTATGCTTTTGTTAAATTAATAGAAATTTATAGGAAGTATTACATACATACATATTTAAAAAATTCCTTTTAAAAGATCTATTTACTTCATGTTTTTCTTGAGTTAATAGGAACTTATAGGAAAATGTTATATTTTTCCAGCTCACATTTATTTCTTAACAATCCAATTGCTTTGATATTCGAGTCGATAGAAATAAGCTCAAACTAGCCCCCAACTTCTCCCTTCGCAAACAGTTGAAACAAGCAAATATACCTCTGACTTTATCTGTGACAGACATATCATTATGAAACTGAATATTCACACCCATGGCTCTCGAGATTTTGATCTGTGTAGGGAATGTTGTGGCAGTGCCGATAGGCGGGGGAAACACGGTGGGCTTAGGCCAATGACGCCCGACGCCCGACGCCCGGCTGGGGTTCCCGACTACGGTGAGGCATTTCTCATTGTTGCGAGAGAAATTCACAAGCCGCAACCATTTGCATTCCCCCCGGCCGGCTCCTCCGCTCGCATTCCCATTCCGCAAAGGAACTCCTCACATGGCCGGAGGCTGTTTGGGAAAACGAGAAGAAAAGTAAAAATGGATTCATAAATTCCAGCTTCTGCCGCCCCGCCCCGCCCTTCATCCAGCTTCCGACCTACATCAGCAGCCGTCGCACATTTTATCAATGGTTGCACGTTTGGCTCTGGTTACCCTTTAACTCCGAGTGGCCACATAGATTCCACCACGGTCTTGGTGCTCCTCGGTGCTCCGCCAGTGATCGATTTCTGACGAGGGTTTAGGCCCATGATGGATTCATGACAGCATACTGATTAGGCAGTAAGGCGGCCAATGTGCCAGGACCCATCGAGTGGATCAATAACATACAATTTAAAAGGATATGTTTTTTAAAGAAATTAATTTAATTATAAATTTTAATCAATTTCACAGATTAACTTTGCAGATTTTGTGAAATATGGAATACGGTTCGAAACATTTCTTCGAAGTAGCAATATATCTGTTATTAGGAAATACAATAGAACTGGTATTCCAATTTAAGAACACAAAAGATAATTGGGTAATATAAGAAATTTGGGTTTGCTTTGATAAGCTTTTAATAAAGCCTTTTGTAAACAATAATTCGAAATGAAATATATAAAGCTATAGCTTAGGCTTGGGTTATAGCTTACTTGCAATTTAAATATATATTTTAAAAGTTAAAGTTACTTGGGTTTTGAAGAGCTTACTAATTTGGTATTTATATTTAAAGTTAGTCTCCAGTATGTTGCCAATCAAAGCATATTCAAGCCAGGGGCCATTATCGCCTTAAACAACTTGGTTGTAAAGGATGTCTTCCTGCCGAAGCCTTGTATTTACGGAAGAACAAACTCCATTACAGTCGATGTAACATCAAGTTAATGAACTCCTGCGCTCCACTCCTCAGGGCATTCAATTGTCGCATATCGATCTATAGCTTGTTATAACCGAGCCTGGTTGCTTGTTTTATTTTCCTGTTTTTTCGTTGTTGTTTGAGGCAAATGGCGACGCGCCGTGTCGCTCACTTAAGCGTTCAACATTCAACGTTCGACGACAGTGGGCCGACTTCGACTTTTGTGGCAGTCAGCTCGTGCACACAGCAATTACATGGCTTAAGTGCGGAGTGCGGAGTGCGAAGGGGAGGGGCTGACGGGCCGACGGGCTGATGGGCGTGGCAGGCGGACGCGCCCATTTAGCACTCGACTGGCTTCGATTGCTTTAAAGCCATTTTCCGCCACTTTTCCGCCGGCCCCCGCAGGACTTTGACAGTCTCTTGGCTGCGTGTCTCCTGATTGACGATTGTTGTCTTTCTGCCGTTGTTATTGCTCATAATTTACACACATGAATAAACAAATACATAACAATATCCAGACGAGGTTAGGCTTAATATCGATGCCGGCTGCTCATTACGCACTTGATGCTAAAACGTGGCTCAAACGTCCGCATGTGTGTCCATTAAGGAACGAATATATGTTCTGACCCAAAGCTGAGTGAATTATATATACGAATTAATTGGGGAGTGTGAAACGGACATTCCTATCAAGATCAGTGTCAAGTGTCGTTATATGGGAAGCAAACTTGGCATAAGTTACGCTAAGCTAAGGCTTTAAAGTGTGACTCTCGCTACTAATTGCTTTATTTAACATAAAGCCTACTTCAGGTCTGGTTTGCCAAGAAATCGTTTTTAAAGTATTTTATAACTACCTATAGAATATAATAAATTGACATTTCTCATATAATTAATAAGTTATAAAGTCAAGACAATCCTGCCGTAAACTAGCCTTTGTTTTCAGGTTCTTTTAGTTACCTCCCTCTAAAATTTAAACACAAAAGGTGACAATTAAAACAATGAGGAAAATTACATGCCATTGTTATGGTTAATTACTATCTTTAATTACGCTCAAATTTATGAAAGACTTGATAAATGTCGACAAATAAAGACAAATGTTGCTAATAACATGATGAGCAACACCCATTGGAGCTGCCAACAAAAATGTAGATGTTGCAGAAGTTTAGCATATAAAGAAACTAGTTTTTTAATAACTCCCATGATTAACATCCGATTACACTCAAAATTTTAGAGCACATCCTCAGAAACGTATCTGGACAGACGGAAACAAGAGCACACGGACATGGCTAAATCGACTCTGTTGGTGACACTAATCAAGAGTTTATATATTTTACAGGGTTGGAGATGCCTTATTCTGCCTGATACATACATTCTCGGTTGGCAAAGTCATAATACCCTTGTATCCCATGAGTACCTAATATAAAAACAACATATTCAGACTACAAGTTCCCAAGTTTTTGCAAAAATAGAATCTATACTAGCTTAATTAATCAAGTACCAACATTTTTGCCACATTCTGGAAAAGGGTCAGTTTTATCCAAACAGATTGCTTAGGCTCGGCCATTCCGCCAATCCGAAGTGAATTAATTACAGCCACCAGCTATTTATTAGTCTGGAGTACCGCCTGGCCTCCAAATTGGGAAAGTATGGCTGAAAGTACAGAGTTCGGGTATTATTTTGTGATTCCTGAGCTGGAGCGTGAAATTTATGGTCTCTCAACGTATTCGGCTAATGGCTGTATTAGCGACGCCAACTCTTTGGCTCCACTTAGCGCAGTTATTTAATTAAAGCCCTGCCTCGATCCTCCGGCCACGCCCATCGCCCATCGTCCATAGCCCATAGCCCAACGCCCTAGTCCTGCTCTGGCCGGGCTCTTGCCACTCCGACAGTTATGTGTTTTGGCCATAAATAAATTAAACGTGACATTTGACCGCCATTTGTCTTGGGAGCCGTTCTATGGTAAATACTTGTATCTCTTATATAAAGCATAGTTGTGTCTCCAGTTGAATTCGCCGGTTCCTCTGCCATTTGCTATTTGTATGCGGTCCATTGTCCTGGCATAATTAACAGAGATGGACCTGGGCGTGGTCCTCCCTTTGACCTTGGCCAGTGCGCTGATTGATGGCTTAAGTGTTATTTGAGTGTCTGCTTATTTCTGTTCTCGCTCTGTCCCATTGTTTTCCACCGAATGCCGCCCATTTTCCCCATTTTCCCCATTTCCCCCACTATCACTGCAGTGTGTCTGAGGTCCTGCGCGTTTTTGCTGGGTCCCAATTTAATTATATCACATATGAGTGCGGAAATCTGGTCGGGGGTCATGTGTTGTTAATGATATTGCCCGGGAACTACTGTGCAACTGAGATTGATTAGATCTGGCAGCGGCAGCAGCTGAGCAGCTGAGAGATTAGCACAACAGCGCGATGATAAATATTAGTTAGCAATTATTTCGCCGCAGGAGCGAAAACACGAGCTTTAAGCGGCTTTAAACAGCCCCCGGCGAAAGTTGGGTCAGCAAATATTTGTCCCAGATACAGCACATAAATAAATAAGAGCCTGGAATATTTGAGGATTACCGTAAGTGAAATCAATTTAAGGCGAAGAGTTCACCCATGCCGAAATCGAAATCTCTCTTATAATTTATTCAATCTGCGCCCAGAAGTTCGGCAGTGTTTAATTATCCCGAACCGTCGGCAATTTGACGAAAGCAATATGCAATACTACAGATAGAGTGAGCTCGGACTGATTGTAATTTCACGGCGGAGGGCACTCACGTCACGCATACGACCTGTTGAACGGACTGGGATGCCGACCCACCCCACCACTCGCACGCACAAAATTTAATCAACTCGAGATTCAGGAGCAGAGCCTGTTGCCAGGACGCCAGGACGCCAGGACTCCGCTCCAATTAGGCCCTGCTAGAAGTATTCCAGGTATTTTCATAAACTACTCGAAAAACAAAGGGAAATATCAAGCCAGGTCGGAGTCGTAGTCGTAGTCGGAGTCGGATCTAGCGCCGCGTCTTCACACGCTGCGTATGCGTAATGAGTTTCTGAAGCCAAGTAAGGGGGATTTCCGCCGATTCCGTGTGACAGGTGTGTGACACTCACATGTGCTGTAGGTGCGCGTGTGAGCTTACGACTAAATGAAAATTTACACTGCACGATTAAATTAACTCGACAAGCTTATAAAAATCGTGCCAACGAGTTGCCAACGACAATGCAGCCAAGCAAATCTCATCATGCAAATTAAATTTGGCAAACGCTTCACTCGACACTTGCACAAAAATGTGCGAAATTGAATTAACTATGCATGCAAAAACAAAAGCTTAGCAGGACACATAGAGCACGGAGCAGGGACTCCGGCACGGCACGGCACAATGCGGAAGAACCCCAACCACGTAGCCAAAAGTTGGACTGGGGGCAAGGAGCTGGAAGCGCTTGGTAAACACAAGGTCTTTGGGGCGTTCCTGGAAGCGATTTTCCGGCAGACTCGCATGCCTAAGGGATCAAGGGATTGCCGGGTAGTTGGTTACGCGATTGGACCGCTTACGGTGGGTAGTCCAAGCGGATGGCTCTCCGATTAGGATTTCTTGAAGGGTTAACTTGGCCCTTGCAGATTTGATGAACATGCTCAAGTGATACACATTTACTTTTAGTTATTACTGCAATGTGTGTGTGATTAAACGAAATATCCAGGATATCTAGATAATCATTTGAGAGATATATATATTATTTAGGTCTGTAAAGTATTTATTTGCTTTGCTATCTGTAATGTTTCTGGGATATTACTGCAAGGTTTGTGTGATTAAACTAGATATCGAGGATCTGAGAGATATATACTATTTAGTCCTGTGAAGTATTTATTTGCTTTGCTGTCTGGGATATTTGGACTCTTTTCTTATTAAAAGATAAAGTAGAGTACATATTATATACAATTATATACAAAAGTACTGCCATTTTAAATATTGAATTATGCTTAAAAAACTAAAATGGTTATAGTCTATTCCAAGTCTTTTATTATTATTATTGCTTAATTTCGTTTTGGAATTTTAATAATAATATTTAACTAGTTTATAAGTATGCAATGTTCACATATTTTCATAGCTAATTTATTCGCATCAAATTAGGCGAAACTGTGGAGAAATTTTTCTGAGAAATGGGTTTTTCGTTTCACCCAAAGTAAATATAAATTTAATATATTCATTCTATTAGTTTCGCTTGTGTGACTATATATCTAGAATTATGCTTAGAAAACTAAAATGGTTATAGTCTATTCAAAGTTTTTAACTTTCTTTAATTGCGTAATTTCGGTTTGGAATTTCAATAATAATATTTACTTATACTTACAAGTATGCAATGCTAACATATTTTCATAGCTAATTTATTCGCTTGGAAAAAGGAATTTGGCGAAATTGCGGTGAAATTGTTGGGAGTAATGGGTGAGGGTTTCACCCAAAGTAAATATAAATTAAATATATTCGTTCTATAAGTTTAAAAAAAAATGGTTATATTCCAAGCCTTTAACTTTTTGCAATTGCTTAATTTCTGATTGGAATTTCAATAATAATATTTAATTAGTTTATAAGTATGCAATTTCCATAGCTAATTTATTCGCTTGAGAATTTGGCGAAATTGCGGTGGAATTCTTGGGGTTAATGGGTGAGGGCTTCTAGTTTCACCCAAAGTAAATAAATATTGAATATATTCATTCTATAAATTTCGCTTATGTACTGACTATTTAAGTCTTGAATTATACTTAGAAAACTAAAACGGTTATATTCGAAGTCTTTAAATTTCTTTAATTTGCTTAATTTCTGGTTGGAATTTCAATAATTTTATTTAATTAGTTTATAAGTATGCTAGGCTCACATATTTTCATGGCTAATTTATTCGCTTGAGAAGAGGAATTTAACAAAATTGGCGAAATTGTGGTGAAATTGTTGGGGGAAGCGGGCGAGGGTTTAGCGCTTCACCCAAAGTAAAAGAAGTTTACACTTACGCGCTCGCATGCCACGAAAGCTGACAGCTGCCAGAAATGCCAACAGTATGCTGGCAGTTCCCGGATTCCTCGGAGCCAGGCGTCCTGGGCCGCGTCCTGCTCCCGAACCAGCTCCTTCTGCTCGCTCCCTTTCCCGCCAGGACATTTTGCTGGGCGAGGGCATCTGTCGGATGTCGCACCTTGGCGGGAACTTGGATTGGCTCTGGGATTTACTTGTGGCCTTCGTATTTATTTATTTCGCAGCTAGTTAATCCGAGTTTCGCCAGCTCGAGTAGCATGTCATTTTGCTGTTTGTTCTGGCAATGCTATTTAATTATTTGCACAGCTTTTATGAAGTCTTCTCGATTGAATTTGCATACCGCACTGGCCCCTGGCGGGGCTTCTATGTAGTCGAGCGAACGTGACTCTAGTCCCGGGTTTTGCTTTTATTTCGCCGAGCGGAGCCAGACCGCAGAGCACATATACAGAGTATGTTTTAACTTATTTCTTGCTTTACTTGGCAAAGCCAACCGCAGCAGGCAGCAGGCAGCCGGGCTAGAAAGGCGAAATCACAAGTTTGGTCAGAGGATAACGGAAAGCCACCAAGGACTCGCTGCTGTTAGCATTCTATTTATGTGATAAATGGATATTTATCTGGCCCTGCCTTCGGGCATAAGTTTTTGGCTGGCTTGATTATAAGTCAATAAATTAATGAATTGCATGGCCCCATTGCTCCTCCCATTCCACTCTCCATTAGTTCCATTTCCGCCACTTCTGCTGAGCTCGGAAAATTTTTAATGGCTTCGTCGTTATTTTTCTGTGGGCCAAAACTGGCGCCGTCCGCCTCCGAATGAGTGCCAGAAGCTGGCAAATCGAAGTCCCCAAATAGCAAAATGAATGTCAGGAATTCCAATGCATTTTTGCACTTTTAGTCTGGGCCGATTAGCAGGATCCTGCTGGGCCAAGGTGTAATTAGGGGAGCTAAGCAACAAATTGATATTTATTTTGGAAGCGAGAAGTCCGGTCCATTAGCTTGGAAGGCCTTTCCGGCTTACTCACACACAGCCGGAGTTGACTGCCAAAGAAGAGTAATTAGGTGCCAAAATAGAGTGTCTAATCTTCTGAGTTAATTCGTAGACCAATATTAGGGCAATATTGGTGTTTGTGCCTATCTGGTTACTGGAAGTTCCCCCTCAGCTTTAATATTAAAGGTTCTCAATGGCAACTGACACTTGTTTGTGTTTCACAGCCATGAAATTTTATAATTAATTGGTTAAGTTATTTGGCCTAAAGAACATACGTTTAATTTGCTAAATTAATATATCTGTTTAGTTTAAAGCTCACGCCTAAGCCGATGTGATTAATAGAGCAAACAGAGAATAAAGATTTTATTAACCAGCGGACTACCGAGAGTTTTTGTTATTCATTTCGGCTATATTTATTTTCTTTTTGCCTGAACAAGTGTGAACAAATTCGTGTGAAATTCGTGGCTCAGAGTGTCCTTAATCATCTTTAGTCCTCTTTTTGTCAGACACTCAATTATAACCGAATTCCCTGAAAAGTACTTGACAGTTGTGGATACTTCACTCCTGTCGAAGGTCCCTCAATTAATCAACGCTTATGCACTGTCGGGATATATGATATTTTTGAGGAATGACTGTGCGTTGCCAAGCATCAAATCCTTTTGCCTGCTCATTTTTAGAACTGCTATCCGATATCTCGGCCAAGGCGGGCACCTGTTCCGACACCTTTATTGATTTGCCAGTATCATTGTCGTCCTTTCTTTTTCCCAGCCTGCCTCGGCTTATTTTTCACCTGACGCCTAATGCCTAACGCCTGTCTAATGACACCAAAGACCTGGGGATTGCCGTCCGGGAACATTAATGAGTTTTAAAATCTTTGGCAGAGCACGCTCCGCAAGGCGCGCTCAAGGGGAGGAGTCTGGGTAGGCGCGAGGGCCGGCTGCCTCTAATCAGATTATATTTCCATATATTACATCATATGCTCATCAATATAATCGAATTGAAATACATGGGGCCAGACAATAGCACGTGCCACCTGCCAGGGAAAGGGAGTGATTACGGGAGTGGCGGCTGGTGGCTGGTGACTGGGGTCGGGGGTTGGGCTAGGTCACATCACATCCTTCCCTCCATTCACATCAGTCAAATCCTACACGTTCTTCTCGCCCTTTTTTCATTTTTCACGTTTCGTGGATAGACGACGACGCAATCAGCGTTTGACGCCGTTTGACTTTCGATCCTTGCCAGCCTGGCTGCCTCCTTCGGAGCCCTGCCTTTGTATCTGTATCCGTTCTAATGCGCAGCAATTTAAAATGTGATTTTCCCTGATTTATAAAAGACACATTGCACTCACTCGCACAATCACATCCCAACCGAGGGATGGGGGGCTACAAATGGGGTTTCTTACACTCCACTCCACTCCACCTTACACTTCACTTTACTCGGGCGGGGGACACGCCCACATCCTGTTTGGCACACACTCGCGTAAACAAAGGCCGCTCGCCAGATAATGAACCAGGCTCCCAGTCTGGTTCTGAGCCCGAATCTGAGCCCGAGTCTGCCAAGTGCATCTGCAGTATCCAAGTCTGCCCGCGAAGCGATTCAAACCCAAGCCGAGTTTTTGAGTTTTTCAATATTCGCGCGCTTTTCCCGCTCGACGTCCGCCGCAGAACCATTCAAATTTCTAACTGAATCGCTTCGACCGGAGTTCGGAGCATTTCACATTTCGCAATTCGCAGGTTCCGATTCTGCTGTTTAACTTCTGCCGATTATACCCCTTCTCTTAGAGGCCGAGGCTTCATTTCCATTTCGTTCGCAGCATCCCTTGGCGTTCCGAACCCGATTCCTTGGACCGCAAACTCCCCCTGCAGTTCGATTCCAAAATGCTCAAGGGAAACGAACATCTGAAACACAGGGGTTGTTCGGTGTTTCGCAACATGTTCGCTTCGCTGCAGAAGCGACCCTTCCAGCGTTCCATTTTGTCTCATTACGTTCCGTGTCTCTCGACAGGGGAAGTGAACTCGGGGGAAATGTGGAATCGGAACTAATGCAGCGGCTGGCTGTTCTCAGTGGAATGTTATAGGATTCTGTTAACCGATTCGGATCAACAGGCAGTTAAAACCAGTATTTGTTCCCTGCCTCAGCAAATAGCTCGCAATAGGGAAACAACGCATTTTTGCCTCTGTAATTAATTATTTTATTTAATTTATTCATGTAATTATTTGTGGTATTTTTAATATGATTAATATTATTTTAATTTATTTATTATTTTTTATCACAGATCTGAGGATATAACAATTTGAATTGCTCGATTTACCCAAGCATCTTCCTTCATCTTACAAAAAAACATAAAGTTAATATAAAATAATATTGGACTTAGACTATGCCTTTGTGAATATTATTTTTATTACTATTTCAGCCCCCACAATCGAAAGTATTTTTTAAAGTAAGCTTAGATCAAAAATAAATATTTATACTAATCCTTAATCTCTTATAAATGCTTTAAGGTAAGGTAATACATTGGGATGCTGAAACGTTCAATGAAAAATTTCTTTTATTCTGAATTCTTAGGTATAAAAGTCAACTTTACTATCGATATATCTTAAACTTATTTTAATAATAAACTATCCACAATACAGTTTCATTATATAAAACTAATTGTTATTATCTAGCTTTTGTTAATGTTAATATATACTATTCTTCTATGTTCCTACAATACTTTATCAAATTCTTGATTCACTAGCACTTATTCAGACCTTAGCTTTAATTGAAATTATATTTAGCAATTTTCTTTTTTATCTAGAAAAGAATTAAAGTAATTTGGCAAAGATGCCTGAGAGGTTCAGGCTAGCAAAATACGTTTAACTTTAGATGATTTCTAACAAAATTTAATTCAAAATTCAATTCAAAATTCTCTTTATAGATAAGGGCGAGCTTCATGTTTAATGCTAATCTAAATAATACTGTTTTGGAAAACATATCCTGCATTTTCTTTAATTTCATGTAACACATTTAATTGAAACTAATAATACAATATATCACAATGAAAATATATGCAACTAAGCATTAATTAGGTAATTATATATAGAATTTGCTGTTTATAGAATTATTGATTTTGCCTTTATCTGTGTGTAAGGGAGTATCTTTGAAGGGAAATCTCCCGCTTAAATGCTGTCACTCCTGTCACTTCCCCTGCTTTGAGCCTTTGATCAATCTCGGCCTTGCTCCAGGCACTTTTATGCATATTAAATTCGCCTTATTTCGGCCAATCCGCAAACCCAATTGTATCGCTTTCCGCGCAAACAAAGCCTTGCCCCACAATTATTATGCCCTCTAGTCGAAGTGTCGGCAGGCAAGGGTTAATAAGAAACAAGTAACGGACAAATAATTGAGTGCACACTGCACAAAGGATCCTCGCGCTGCGATGGCAATGATGTTTTTGTGATACTGCTTCCGCTGCCGGTATCCTTTCTCTGTGCTCGGTGCTCGGAGATTGGCCCACCTTCGCCATTGTTTGCCAACGGTTGAGTTGAAAGGGAAATGCATATTTTATTGGCAGCAAAAAACAAAAACAGTAACGACAGACGAAGAACTTAAGCCACCAAAGAGACCTTCCATACTCTCCCGGAGGGTTCCTCATATCAAGTGCAAATATGTACGGCTTGTGCCAGCCCAGTCAAAGGGAAAAATAATGTTTATCTCCTTTGAAAATTTACTTTTTAAAGTGTTACATTCAGAAATGTTTTCAGACTGCTCCTCAGATATGGAAACTCTCTTTTTGTCAATTATCGTGATTTTTAAACTGTTGTATTCAAGTCAGTCTCCTCGATTTATATGGAGATGCTTCGATGTAAGGTGAGAATTTTCTCTCACGCGGAACTTGAGAGCTTCAAGCCAAGTCTAGAGGGCCTGGAAAGTGGAAGGGCATCAGGTGCAAGAGCAACAATCAAGTAGCTTTGCCAAAGCGATTTTCATATTACAAGGTAGATACAATGACTCAATGGCTGCTTGCAACCAAGGCCCGTGGAGGAGCCATTAAAAAATAAAGCACTCAAAGAGGCATCAAATTGAAAGGAGCCGCCGACCGCCCCCCGCCCTTGGAGGATACATGCACTATATGTCTGGATCATGTTCTGCTTGATTGTCGACTGCTTATTTACCCAGTCACTGACTCAGTTCTCAACGAGCTGCGCCGTCATTAAAAACAGTTTAAATGGGACGCACTACACTATGAGCCGTTGCCCTTTATGGCAGTCACACGAGGACTCCGTCCTTCCGTCCTTCCGCCCAGCGGTCTCATCTGCCGCACCTGGGCGGTAAAGCCGGCCAAATGGCAGTCGCTTGCATTTAATTTGAACAATTGGAGCCGTGCCGTTGCCGTTGCCGTTGCCGTAACTTTTGATGAGGCTGCTGCTGGAATTGTGCATGCAAATTTAATTAAACCGCTGGGCTCTGCTCGTAGTTTATCATTTATCATTTGAGCAGGCCAAAGCTTCCGGAAGTGTGCGTGCACTGCATATTTCTTGAAAATACATATCATTGATTGCATGACACAACAAAGGATGCGCCTTCCGATTGCTGTTCTTGACCCCGAGGCATGGCTAGCCAAGCAATTATCCCAAGAGTACTCCAACCAGAAGGGCCCCCACCTCTTTCGAAAAACACCACCTGGGTGTTACCTGGGTAAGTGTGTAAATTGCACTAACTCCAGTCTCGAATTTTCCTTAATCAATGCGAATTTGCAACCAGTCCCTTACTGCCACTTTTATTCTATATTATTTTATTTCCCTGGATGACATTCTCCCAGCAAACAACATTCAAGTATCGACTTGCGTTCTTTTGGATTTTTCCATTGGATGTTTCTGGTATAACACTTTTTGTTGGCTTTCATGGAGCTGTCTTTGTTTTTATACGTATTTTTCTGTATTTGATTTACTGCCAAGGCACGGGCTCTGATTGAACTTTGTTTCATTTTTGGCCAGACATGCCCCGATACTCATATGTATGCATATGTGGATGACAGTGCGTGTCAAAACATTAAGAAAACACATTTCTACAAAGGGAAAGTGGCTGTCGCACATTTTGTTTGGCTTGAAAAATGAACTGCTGACTTTATACCAAGAGTAAGCTAATTGTGACTATGCAAAATATATTTTAATATAAAGCTTTACAGGCGTTTTAGTTGCTTTAATATACAAAGCATTTAATTATCATAATTAGACAGCTAGAGGAAAGTATCTTGTATTTTGTATTAATTGTGGAATATTTTATAAGTTTATTTCCTTTTATTTCTAACTCAGCTTTCATAATTATCAAATATCTCTGGGACTAAATAGAAACTTACCCAACTAGCTTGGAACACGGATGTTGGATTTTGCTAGGAATATCTCACTGCTTTGTTGCTTTTTATTTATATTAAATCGACATTAGCGTAAACCCAGTTTTGTAACAAGGACGACCTTAAACGCTTGCCCCGAGCACCGCCTTTGCATTTCAAATTTTCGAGGCTTGGAGTTGTTTTATTTGGAGTTTGGTGGCTGCATCGCAGCGCGGAATGCTGATGCCGCGTCGCGTCTCTGGCTGAAATGTTCTGCAAACACAATCAAGTGGTAAAATGAGTAGACAATGGTTGGCGGAAGATGGCTAAAAGGAGATGCCAGCGCCAGGAGAGCGGCGGTGGAGGCGGGAAAGGATTCGGGCGCGGCGCAGGCGGATCCCCTTCAGCCAGCTCGGGACTACTTTGGAGCTGTCGATACAGCCGGGCTCTTGAAACTGTATCCCGAATCCAGCATCCTTTCTCGGTGCTCGAGCTTGTGCTGCGGGCATATAAATTGAATTGTGTGAAAATTTATATTTGTTTTGGCATTTTATGACACACTCCACAGAGTGTTGCGGGTGGCCAGATTTCCAGATTTCCGCCAACCGCTCCACACCCTTTTGGCCAGTTCCCCCCGCCCCGGTTTCTGCTGTCGACTGTATCTGATTTCGAGGGTGCTCGACATTGAGCAGCCTCTATTTCCAGAAAGGACTCCGAAAATTGATTAAAGGTGCGAGGCTTGATTTGGAATTTAAAGCAGCTTACCCTACTATTTTCGGTATTACTTCTTGCACTAACAAAAATTAATAAAAACATTAAAAGATTATATGGAAAAATAATATTCAACAAACGAACTGCTCTCAAGGCTCTTCATGCCGCTTAAACGAAGATCTTGCTTTATTTGCGAAACTTTGAAGGACAGTTATTTTCTTTCAGTTGAAACTCAAAAATTTCTTTCTCTTTAAATACTTACAAAAGTGCCTTCAAATTTGCAAAGTATATATATAAATAATATAAAAATAAATATTGTAAAAAAATCCAATTGCTTTGAATGCCAGCTGTTCCTTTCTTTCTGTTGAAATTCCACGCTTTCTTCCTCTTCAAATACTTACAAAAGTGCCTTCAAAATTTGCAAAATATATTGTGAAAAAATACAATTGATTAAATATATTAATGCGTTGTGCCAACATATTCATTCTTCGCCTTTTATTCGAGTATTTTTTAAAACTACCTAATAAATTTGTAGGCACCCAAGAAAGACTTAGGAGTAAGTAGGAGTAGTAATCTGGTTAAGCTAAGCATTATTATTAATATTAAAACCAGCATAAAAGGCATTTAGGAGTCCCTTTTAGGTGCTGAACTGATGATGATGATCTGATTGCATATACTCTCAATAGTTTTCCATTGAATCGTGCTGGCTCTCTCATTTAAGAAACCAATCCAGGCTCTTCCTGTTTTTCTGAGTGCAGATGCCAATGAAATGTTGCGGAAATTGTGGCAAACTCTTAAAGTCTGCTGATTGGGTTGGTCTGTGTCAGGTTTGTTTCAACACAAAAGCCCTTCGAGCGCAGACACCGAGCTGGCTTGGCTTGACTTGGCCTGGTTTGGGGGTTGGGGCTGCAATAAATTCGGTCTGGGCCACGCTGGCAGCCCGTCCCTAGCCCCATCTGGATCTGGAGGCAGATCTCCGCCCGGTGATGCTTGAATATTATGGCCATTTGTGGCAGGGCCAGGCACTAAGTGAGTTGTGGCCAAGTGCGAGTGTTGAGCTGCTAAATCATACATACCGCAAATGAACGAACAGTCAGTTACACGTAACATGTGTACTCTGCTGTGTAGAAATGCGGTATAACATATAGTATACAATATGCAGCGACTTGTTTGCATTCGGGGGAATTTGTTTAGGCCCGGCTTACACCCGTTTACAGGGGCTTTAATGTCAATGAGCAGATTATCTCCTCTATGGAGTGGCCTAATTGTCGGGAGCTCCTGGGCGGCATGCGTTTGAAATCCCCAATTCATGGTCTCTGTTCAAATGCTCCACGGGATGTGGAGCTCTCAAAGGGCTTTCACAGAGCCCTTTTGCCGGTCCCAGTCGACTAATTATATCCACGTCATTGGAGGCAGGGCCCGGCTTGTCAAGGACGAACTATTTGGCCAGCTTCGGCTGCAATTAGGGGCCAGGCACAGACCTGAAAATGGCAATTAAATACGTGAGCATTGCTCACCTGTAAATTAATATAAACCATTTTATTGCTTGCTCCCACGTGACTGTAGCGTGGATTAAATAAACAAATTACAAATCGGGTCAATTGCCATTAATTATTTTTGGTAAATTGCAGTAGGTTTGATTTCGCTGGCCATTACTATTTACATGCTCAGGAGAGCGGGATCCTTCCGAGTCCTAGCAGCTCTGCGGTGGCTTGTCCAGCTGCAAATTTGCATAAATAAATTATAAACAACAACACGAGAGCTGTCCATTATAAATAACGCGAATTGTCCAAACGAGTGCGCAGAGGGCCAAAGGCGGCCACGATAATTTGCATATATGTTTTTATAAACACCCGGTCCACATGCGTATGTTAAATGTGTTCACCTACTTGGACCCGGGTTCGAGTTCGGGGTCGGGTTCGGATTCGGGTTCGGGGTGGAGTCCATGTCCAGTGGCCTCCGCTGCTTGTCCGCCGCATAAATAGCAGGCGAATTTGTCGTTATGTCAGTGTCTTTTTTTCGGCAGCTCCCCAAATGATATATGGACGCAGAGGACAAATAGGCGGCGCAAACACCAGCAGCGCATTTTAAATAAAATATTACACTGTTCAGCATGAATGCGGGGCGATAGTGGCTGCCATAAAGTGGGTAAAATTAAACTATTAGGGGTGGCACTCTGTTTCCATGCCATTTAAACATGCCCAATGGGGTAGATTCTTTATCAGCGGAATAAAAATATAGAGCTTTGCATTTTTCTTTCTTTTGCATCCTCAAAATAGTTAGTTTTGCTGTGATTTAGATGTTCTGTTGTACAGATTTAAAAGAGTTGAAAAAATGCTAAAAACTCTGTTTAAAAACTCTGGTTTATTTTACAGAAATTGTAACAATCGGCAGCTCTTTTGTAACTATTAATTACCTAATTAACTATTAATCTCTAAATAAGAATAACAAGCAAGTTAGTTGCAGTTTTCGTCCCTAACATCAAGAGTTTAATCCACCATCCGCCATTAACGTGGCTATCAAATATCCTGATAGTATAAATCTCTGGCCTATTCAACTTCTTTGTATTTCAAAAGGTTCTTTATCCACGTGGGCAATTAAAAGTATAATTATAACTATTAATTTTAATAGTTTCTAAATCATTTTAATTTAAATCGATTACCCTTTACCGAACCTTGTTTCTAGGTGTTGCCTTTGATTATATTTTTTTACCTTTACTGAAATAGCTGTGTATGGCGGAAAGTGGACATTTTGGTAGGCAAAATTAAATTAGACGCAGAAAAAACGTACAGCTTTCAATAAATTTAATTGTTTCGCTAAACAGCAGTGTTTGCTGAATTATTTTCGCTTCTATGAAAAAATGTGTTATAATTTTTTACTAACACCCTAATTGTTCTCCGATTAAACTCAATTTAAATGGAAACAATTGCCTTAAACAGCGAAGCTGTAAAATATATACCTATCGTTAATGCTATTGAAAGCTATTTAAATTGTTTTTTCCAGTAGCAAGAAATGAAAGTATCCAGTTTAAAAGCAAAATATGAAATCGTTTACTTTAGCCGTGCAAACATTTAACCCTCTCCGTCTGGATGGCCATTGAAGGGCCCTCTCGGCTCCGTGTACAATTAGCAGTTGAAGTAATTACTGCAAACGCCCCTGGGTTAATAAGGGGACTGCCCACTTAACCTGATAAGTCCGTCTGCGAGCCGCCCCATTATCTTTTATTTTTATGAAAAGTGATTCCTGGCTGAGCCGGAAGAGACCTGAAAACCGAACCCTGGCCGATATTAACCCATTCGCATAACGCACACTTTTCCGCCGGCTCGCCTTCGATGCCTGTGATTTTGGGTCAACAAGGGCGCCGATGGAAAGGAGGGGAACGGACGAAAGTTAAACGAATATTAAACAATTAAATAAAGAAGGCAGGGAAATCATTATAATTGGATGCCGAATTGTTGAGTTCGCTGGAAATTGCTGATTAAATATTGCACGCAAAGTGGATTAAAACAGCGAATGCGCGACAAAGAATGCAAGGAGCTGCAATAAGTGCTGCGATACGGCATTAATATGAATCATAATTTATTGATTGCGTAATGAAAGTATCGCAATAATGAGACTCTGGCGAGACGCCGAGAAGTGTGCAGTTCACAAAGGAAAAGAGGATAATGTGCGGGGGTCGGTGGTGGTTAATTAAAATAATCTTGGATGCCTTATTAAAAAAATTCATTTATGCTATATAGGTTGCGTAAAAATAAATAAGAGCAGCAGACCAAATTTGGTATTTTCAATATATAAGTTATATAGTTCCATTCGTCTGATAACTGGGGTTCCTTTGATAAAATAGTTCTAGCTTATTAACTTTAATTATAATTCAGTTTAATCATTTAATTTAGTCCACATGTTAAATAGACTTTAAGCTGAAATTGTGTAGTTACAAATAAAAAAAATTAATTGAAATTTGATTGCTTTGGTAATTAATCATTGATTGTATGGAGTATGGAGTTAATCATTGGTTGTATAGTAGGTAAAAATATTGCATCCATCAGGATATTAAAGGCGAGTACAATTTAATAAAAATCTCTTTATTTCTCATTATTTCAGCCTAAATGCGTTTTCATGAAATGGTTAAACGACTTCGGCATGCGAGGCATTTCTGATGAGGTTCAAAAATGTAAAATTTCTAATAGAATATTTGGTGTGCATGACACACCTGGCTGGGTTGGATCCGAGATAATGCCGCCCTCCTCTAATGATGTCCTCCCGCTGTGGTCGTTGGTTGTTGGTCCTTGGTCCTCCACTTTTCGGCTTGCCTTCTTCGGTGAACTCATTATAATTCTCCCCGGTCGCAGGCAACTCATTGTTTATGCCCAACCAATTTTCCTTGCCCATTAAGAATTTTCCCATTACTCATACGCACCGTGCGCACATCTCAGTGCTCCCTGCTCTCCTTTCGCTCCCCAACGCACCCCGCGAGGGAAAATCAATGGGACTCGTTAGCGCGGCAGCACTGCGCTTGCAGTTTTCCGCTTCCGCTTTCCACTTTCCACTTTCCACTTTCTACTTACCACTTTCCCAGCTGCCAGCTGACAGCCGCGTGTCGTCGCCATCAACCGTCAACGAGCGCGAATTGCAGAACTGTTTTAATGCGCTTATTGACAGCCGCCGATAATGGCGAACAATTTTAAACACTTCAACTTGGAGTCGCGGCCGAAGACGTGTCCTTGGGCCTCTCCTGGAGTCGCTGGAGTGCCGTTGTCCCTTCGCGTGCAATCAGTCGTCCTTTGCACTTTGCACCTGTCTGTCTGTCTGTCTGTCCATCTGTCTGCAGGGCCCAGTAGCCCTCGAAATCAAGCGGCCCTCCTCGGTGTTTGCTCTCACCTGGTTTGTTGATCCGTCTCGCCGTTCTGTTTGGGGGTCCTGGCGGACGTGACAACCGTTACTTAAGGGCGATGATGATGTTTGCCATACCGGAAACCGAAGGGATTAATCCTTTAGCAGGAACTCGATTTAAGGAGCTATTTCATGGATGCCTTCGGGGACACTTTTTGGCCTCGTTTGCATGCACAATTTTCGAGAGCAAAAGTACGAACTGAATGCTTGATACCCGACATTGAACTTGTCAGCTAAAGTAAACAAAATGAATACAAATAATTGGTCAGATAGATTTTCAATTAAATGCATTTCCTCTCCCTCTTTTTTCCAAGGATTAAAGCTCCCAATAAAATTAGCAGCAAGGGTTCCTTAGTTCATGATTAGTTTATGAACTCCTGAAATTTATTTTTGCCCTAAGCTTAAAAGTCACCTTATTTTAGGGGTTAATTTGGCATTATTATATTGCGTGTGTATTTTTAGTTGGAGGCAAACCGCAACTATGCACTTCGAAAGTTGTCACAAGCCGCAACTAGCAACAATACCTGCCACAACCGCACAGCAAACTCACTAGGATGCCGTTGGCATGGCTTCTTATAAGAACATATAACAAGCTAAAAGAATGACAAGCTCAGGGAATTACTTTTATTGAACAAGAAATTACTTTACGGCAAGGTTCTCCAAGGAAGAAACTCTAAGGTTCTCTTCAAAGTAAACTATTCATTATGGAGTTTGTCAGGAAATAAGTTTGTTATGGATTTATGGCACATGTAGAGGAATGAAAAGCTGAAGAATGCATACATTCTTCAAAGCAGGGTTATAATTGCGTAAATTATAAAAGGAATTTCCATATCACTTATGAATGAGGTTATCAAATATATCTTTTGAAATACAATTGAAGCCAAGCTCAACTGGATTGTTTGGGGCATGAAAGAGTACACATAGAAACGGGGGCAGCTTTTCAATAAGTTTCCTCTGATACCTGCCCCCAATTCGGCATCGTATCATGATACATTTCAGGCAGGAAGCTAGCGACTTTGAAGCCTTTGAAAGCCGCTTTCTATTGCAGAGTATTTTTGGGTCGGGGCCCTAGACTCGGAAGCACCCTTGACTTACTGGACCTGTGTGGGGAAGGGGAAGGGGAAGGGGCAGGGGTATTGTGCCGGTCCACAAGTCGCACCACACTTGACATTACCAGCATGTGACTCCATGTTGACAGTGGTTTTCATGTCGTGTATCTTTATGTCTATTTACTTGTACTAAGTATCTTTGTATCTCTCCGTGCGGGCTGGTACATTACGGCTACGGGTTACGGTTTACAGTTTACTGCTGCTTCTGCTGCTTGACCCACTAAGGCCGGATTACGTGATTTGTCCCCTGTACGCCGGAAGTGAACCCGCAGAGACCGAGACAGAGACAGAGACGGAGACGGAGACGGATGCGGCTGCGGATGCGGAGACTGTGGCGGAGCTGCATACGGCGACAGAGATGGCAACATCAACGTGGTGATGATGAAAATTTCAAAGGGCATAAAAATTTAAATCACGTCACTTAGGGCGAGCGAGAGAGCCTGCGACTGCGACGACACAAAAGACGCACCTACGAGTCCGGACATAATGGGGTGCCATGTAAATAGTTGGCCCAGACTGAGGTCCGTGTCCGGACTCGGATTTGCGCCCACAGCACTTGGAAAAGTATCCAGAAGGTTTTGAGGTTTGGTAGTATAATTGTTTGCCTAAAGAGGAGATGTCTCACTCAAAAAATTCAAACAATTAAATTGTTTTAAGCTTAATATCATTATGGCCTTAAAGCTCGAGCTTGGTTCTTTGTAAACAATGTTCTTAAAAGTGAGTCTTGACAATAGAAATGTCATTTAATAACAAGTAGCTTAATGCGCACTACATGGGAGTTCCCAAAAATACTTATAAGTTTGTAATAATGTCGAAGTCCCATACATTCTTTGAGTGCACGCTGTTGTGTGGCTGTGTGTGTGTTGGTTAAGCCGCTTTTGAGGCAGGCACTCAGGCGCAGGCACATCCAATTCCACACACACCATCACACTCACAGGAACATCCACAGCCGCCGACACAGCACCCGTTCACGTGTGCGTTTGTCTCCGCTCCTTTGTGAGCGTAAGCGTGTGTGAGTGCCATGTTGCTGAGGCGCGGCAAAATGCTTGTTACGCTTTTCAGCCGCCGCCTGCGGTTGACAGAGCACGTTGGTCCGCCCAGCCCGTTCGGATGAAGCCCACCCTCTTACCCCTCCACGTAGCCATCGCCACCCCAACCCTCCGAAAGGGAGTAGCTCTGCGGCCTGATGCACATTAAAACGCATTTAAAGTTGCAGGCGTTAATTGTGGCGCCTCTGTTGCCTTTTTACTGCGCTCTTTTTTCAGTTGCCTCTGCGCCTTTTCCTGTTTTGAGTTAGTTGCCAAAAATTAATTACTTTTGGCCTGCCAAAGTTGCCCAAGTCATTGAAAAGAGTGAGCCCAGATAAGAAATACTTGCCAAAAGGAAGCAGATGTGTTCTGAGAATCGCATCAACGCAATTCGGTAAAAGTTTTTGGAATCGCTTTAAGGATTCTAATTGGGACTAAAAACTTATTGATGGTGGTCTATGAATTTATTGATTTATCGGTTTCCATAACCTAATTAATAATATAATCAATTAATGGTTACGAAAAAGAAACATAAATAAAAGCTACCAGTATATAAATATATATAGAGATATGGCGAACCTACAATACTCTCTTTTTCTAAGTTAAAGTATATAAAACTCAATATAAAACCCCAAAAAAAAACATTCAAATACATATCTCAGTAGTTACCTAGTACCTAGTATCTATAGGGTACAAGGTTATAATAACCCAGAATGTATATAACAGGCAAATCCCATATATTGTTGATCAGCGTCACCAGCCGAGGCGATTTAGCAATGTCCGTTTGTCTGTGTGAGCAACTGATCTCAAAGAGCTAGAGATACCAAATTTAATGACAACATTTCTATCTGTTGCACGCAGATCAATTTTGTTTTATAACTTGGGCATGCCCACTTCCACCCTCAAAATCTATGAACATCGTATAACTATATATAGCTATAGTCAAGTTTTGTGCAGATGTGCTTAAAAAATTTGAATGAAATCGGTTGATAAACATTTAAAAAAGGTTTCTTTGTGTGCTGGGCTTTACCAACATCTACATTATTGCACCATTGGCTGTTGCTCAACATGTTCCTGGCAACATCTTTTTTTTATTGTGTTGCTAGCAACATTTTTCTTCATTTGTCACCATTTTCTCCTGCCTTCCGCCCTGTTTAATTTAAGTTGTTTATAAATTAGGCAAAATGAATTAGTGAAGTCTATGTGCCATTAAATTTCACCTAGAATTCTTTGGGCACCGGGTCTCTCACAGTCGGTCGCACTCGAATGTAGCTTTCCTACTTGCTTAAATTCAGTTAGTACGCGCTGATCCACTTATTCCAGAATGTGACTCCGCTGCAAGCAAATTTCGTTTGCGGGAACGTCCGCATGTGAATGTCTACTAATGAATCATGTCCATGAATAAAGCCGCAGGCGGGTCTCTCTTTTTTCGGCTTTTGCACTGCTGCATCGCTGGGCAGATGGGCGGGTGGGCTGGTGGGCGTTAGTTAAAATAAGTGGGCGTGGCAGAAGTCGGTTGGTGCTAATGGGGTCACACACGCCCGTAGACATATAGAGTCGTCGGTTTCTTTAGCTCGAACTGTTTCCTTCGCCAGTTGTGCAGCTAAATCCGTTTTTGCCTGGCAACTTTATCTCTCAGCACAGATTCTCAATAGCAGCTGTTGTTTTTTCGCCGCTGACGTTGCAAGCTGCAGCGCTGTTTATTTCGCAGCTTTTCTTATGCTTTTGTATTTGTTTTCACTCCGTTTTTCCTATTTTTTCGTTTTTTTTCGCTTTTCCAGCGCTCTCGCAGCTGTCGGGAGGAGGTTTGGCTTAAGCGCCAGTCGCTGGCGACGTGCCGCTGAAATAATTAAGTTGCCAATGCCGGCAAACAGAATATCAACTGGGAACAGCGACAGGCTGAGATAGAGCTGGTTGGGGAGGGGAGGGGAGGACAGAGAGGGAGGGCTTACATTTAGTGGCATAGATTTTCAATTAGGCTGCCAGCCTGCGCAGCTGGCGTTGATTTTGTGGATCTTCTTTGTTTTTCATTCGGAAACTGTTTTTTTCCAGCTCAAGAGTCAGGGGCTTAACGAAAAACCGAGAGCCCCAATTCTCATTATCGTTGCAATTTGCAAACTCCGCTGAGCTTGGCCGACCAAAAATTGGCAACGTGTCGTATGCGTAATATCCAAAAATTGCCCCGAGCAGTGAACCACAAATAGAAAGCAAACAGACCCCACCAATCCACATCCTGGCACATACACAGCTTGTCGAACATTTCAGCTGGAAGGAATCGGGAGACATCTCTCGAGCATTACGCATACGCACGGCTGGCAGCCACAACATCGCAACTGGGGCGCCTCTGTGCATTAGCTCCCGACTCGCTCCTGACTCGCTCCTGACTCGCTCCTGAGTCGCTCCTGCCGGTCCGGAGAAAGGAAAAGTGAAAACTGCTGCATTTCCCAACAGCAAACACGCCCAGTTGACATTCTTTTGTCAAAGCCTTTGGCCTTGTCTCGAGATGAGGTGTCCCGATCATTAGCATCGCTGTCATTGCGGAGTTCGACAAATTGCTTTCGCCACGCAGCGAACACTGTGCGAATAAGTTGTTTACAATTAAGTTAATTCCATTTAATATTTAATTTAAATATTTACAGAATTCTAAGAGTTCTGATCGATTTATACGGCTAAGATCTGTAGCGTGTGACTTAAAAGACAAAAGACCGTCAAGGGGAATAGAAAAATGCTTTCGTTTAATTTAAATATTTATAAAAATTCAAAGAGCGATAAGAACTCTTTTATATTTTATTTTTAATTTTTATTTATATGGTTAAGATCTACAGAGTTGGGAACTATGGGAATTATTTACCAAATATAACATCATTCTCAATACAGTAATTCTAGAATACATAAATAAATTTATCAAAATAGTTTCAAATGAATATAATTTAGATAATAGAAACAATTTAATAAGTAGGATTTCAAACATGTTGTATTCTTTGCTGTATTAAATGTAAAACTAATCTGAAATTAGGGCTAACAGATTTCAAAATTCCCTGTGAAGAATATATTAAAAACCTCTTCTAGCTAAGAAACATCTATGTAAATATTGAGAAATAGCCATTAAGAGCTTATTTCCAAGGCTATAATGTTACAAGATTTCCATATAAAGTTCACAAAATCTTCCAAAACCCATCCTAAAGCTTTAATAGATAAAATGTAATTTTGCCCAGTGCTCAGCGAATCGAATTGCGGATTGAGACAGACCTGCGTGGCGCTTCCAAAAAGGAAGCCAGAATGCAACTGGGTCGCCCGGGTGCAATGCAATTTGAACAAAGGCTACGGGGGAACTTAGATGCGGCGACATGTAGCGTTTAAAGTTGTGGCAGGCGAGCGAGGCCGAATGAATACCAAATCAATCGATACGGTAGTGGAAAATCGAAATCGAAGTTAGCTGGCATCAGCAGGGCAGACATTTTTCTGCTTCGTTGACCCAGAGAGCGGAAAGCAATTTCGGTCTGTGCCACCTCAAGTGGCTGGGGCACCGCCTCCCCCGCCTCCCCCGCCTTTCCACTAGGCCAGGCGATTTGCAAATTTTACCAACGCATCACTGGGTATTGCTCACAAGCAATCGAGGGCATTAGCCGGGTGAAAAAAATATAAAAACGTCTTAACCAAATACTGAGAAAATGTTCGATTTCTAAGTCAATCAGCTAGAAAAAGCAGCACATCCATTGCGTATACGTATCCGGGGTGGGACGCCGGGACCTGGGCCCAAAGTTTTTACAACACGGAATTAAGCGATTAGATGGAAGTTTGCCACCCAGCTGGCAAGCATAAATTTTTTCTAGTTTCCGCCTCTGTCGCCAGCAGATTTGAACACTGCAAACAAATGCTACCATTACACAAGTTCAATTTAAATAGAAGCATTTTTCGAAATGCTTGCATTGTGGAATATCGAATATTAAGTTATATTTTTGAAAAACTATATAAAAGTTCCCGTTTCCGCTGGGCTTCTGCAACATCTACATTTATGTTGGCAGCACCAATGGCTGTTGTCAACATGTGCCTAGCAACATCTGTCTTTTTTGGGTTTGCTAGCAAAAATGTCACCATTTTTTCCTGCCTTCCGTCCTGTTTAATTGAAGTGTTTTTTAATGGGTAACTCAATGTTTTTTTTTTAATATTTACATTCTTATTTTTAAAATATTTTCTACTTAAAAGGGTTTTAAAGGCTATGTAATAATAGTTATTATATTTAAGGCTATGTTTCCTTAAAATCAGTAGGTAAAGTCTATTTTTTTCGAATGTTCCCTAAGCTAATGGATTATATTAATTTTTCATCTTGAACGGGACACACTTTAAATGTTCCATGAATGCGTACAAGTTCAACAAAATGTTAACTAAATAAAATTCTGTTTTAAAATAAATTGAAAAGCAAAGTAGGCAATTCAATGTAATTTCTTACTGTCTACTAGTTAATTATGTTGGTTTTGGTCTCAGCTGGCTGTCTGAATTTAATACCCCACTGGGAGTCAGTAACAATTTATTCTCTGTGCAGTTCCAAAAGTCTTTTCAGAATGAATGCGCATTCAACAGCCGTCACCTTCACAGATATGGAGCTGGAGTTAGATGGGGATACGGATGTGGATGTGGCCAAGGAGAACGGCGAAGAAGAAGTCGATTCGCAAGTGGGTCAGCGGTCGGATGCGGTGTGGGAGAAGCTGCGCCGCCTGCAGGCGGATCATGTGTGGATCCGGGAGGAGCTGACGCACCTGCAGCGACGCATGGTGACGCAGCAGTTGGCCAGGCAGAGGCGGGCCTACGAGAGCAAGGAGCGGATGCAGCAGCTCCTGCGCCGGCTGCAGGCGAAATATGGCCGCGACTGGGGTCTGTAGGAGAAGTTTGGAGCTCGGCATACGGATTTCGGGAGCCGGGACTCGGGTGTCAACACTTTGAGGCGGATGGCTGATGTATCCAGTGGTTCAAGAGGCTCAAAA
Organism: Drosophila pectinifera; assembly: GCA_008042775.1. Taxonomy (NCBI): domain Eukaryota; kingdom Metazoa; phylum Arthropoda; class Insecta; order Diptera; family Drosophilidae; genus Drosophila; species Drosophila pectinifera. The sequence continues at coordinate 16,018 of VNKC01001172.1, read as the reverse complement.
TGCAAAATTACTCGTGTCGGGGTGGCTGGGAGTGCTTACACAATTTCAGCTTGTTGCGAGGAGTTAAATACACAGAGTTGATGGATTGAATTTTTCATGACGTCCTTAATTTTGGTTGCGTTAGCACAGTCGGAATTTCGCTGAATAATTTATTTGGGAATATTTGTACAACGTAAATGTGATTGAATTTTTAAATTTTGTAACCAAGCAACTGAAGTATGTATATATAATATCTAAATATCTAAATAATATGAAATATGGTAGGTCATAAATAAAGGGCGAAAGGACAGTGCGGAATGTAAGGCTTAAACCATGTTCAACCCAGCTTAGACCGCTTTCCCTCTGAGATTACTTTATTTCAATATTTCATTTGAATTTAACTTCATAATCGGTTGTTGACTAAAGGGGCTTCATACTCTTTTCTAACATTTTGTAGGATTATTCTGTCTTAAAGCCAATCCGAAATTAATTCAAATTTATGTCAGAAGTTTAGCTATTTAAAGAGCCTGTGAAAAACAATCTTGAAGTATTTCTTGCCTTGCATTTGCTTGTACCATAATTCATAGCTTGGCCCACAAATTGTTAGCACTCTCCCAATTCAAATAAGACACTTCCAGTTAATTCCAGCAACCTAATATGTCTAATTTCGTGGTCAACGCCTTCTTAATTGTTAAACAGACAAGTGCATCCTTGATGTTAGGACAAATACCACACACCCACTATATGTGTATGCAGGACACGCCCGGTGCTTGCATAAGTCATGCGATTAATTTACACACAATGCATACCGAGACCGAGACCCGGAGGCAATCAAAGCTCGCCTAGGATGGCGCCGGGATGCGTAACTCAATTAATCAGCCAGCAGACCGGTCGAGGTCGAGAGCCCCACTTAGCTCGGGATTAACCCCTGACTGACACTGTCCCCCATGTCCTCTCCCGAATGTCCCCTGCAGCCGGGAATGCACTCACCAGGCACTTACACGGTCCCATCGCTGTTTAGCAACTATTTATGAAGACAAGTAGTTGCCACTTGCCTGGAACAACCTTGTCCTGCAGAGGGAAAAATAAACAGAATATTCAGTCTTCATAAGTAATTATAAATATCATAAAATATGAACTAAATTGTAACATCATTTCATGAGTTTTGAAATTTGTTATATCTTTTCTAACAAATGAGTGACGCTTAATAATTAAAGTGTATATTTTCACAAAGAACGTAATGATAAATCATGGGAAGCTCTTAGTCTCAATAGCGCCGAAATGCATGGACAGAATTTCTTCTAATTGAGCTTATTTTAGATATCTTTTTTAGAAATATATAGATGCAGTTTTTGCAGAGTTCCTTGGCTAGTTTTTGCCTCTGTGCACAACTGCATCTGCGAGAGCCCCCCACGTGTAGGCAGGGCAGTGATATGCCCTCAGGACGGTCTGCTTTGTTCTGTTCAGCCCGTGTTCACTTTTGTCCTGGCCTCGAGTGCTCTTGCCTGTAGATGACACCCGGCGTGTTATCATTAAACACTTGGAGAGCGGGGAGCAGGGGACTGCGGCGGTCGAATGGGTCAACTGACAACCCTTGAGTGGACCATAAACGGCAACAAATGCAAATGCAAATGAAATTATGGCAGCCGCAGCTCCATTTCGCCGAATGACTGAACGCCCCGCCGATGCCCGCTGGGAAACTGTTTGCATATGCAGGGACACACCGCACATAGGCCACGCCCACCCCCGCCCAGCGCCCCCCTGGGTCGCCCATCGAATGGCAGACCCATAAAGCCATTGGCGACCGACTGCATTTCAGCGATATAAATATTTATATAAGTTAATCGGCTTATGGTGCACGAGTAATTGAATTTCGCGACGGCGCCAGGTAAATGCAGCCAGGTAGCATGTAACACGTAGCGCCCCTCCAGCTCTTAGCCCCTCCCTACTGTCTCCCCACCGCCCCGCCCCTTTTCCGGACACGGGTCGAACCAATGCTGCAAAGCGGCGGCGGGATGCTTTAAACTTGATTTCTTACTTTTGCATCCGCTTCCGCCGGGACTTGCAATTCCGCAAACCAGAGAGCGACGGCCTGCGGATTCGGGTATGCCGAGCAGGTTGCCAGTGGAAAACAACCTAAGAGTGAACTCTTGTTATTGTTTTGAATAATAATAAATCTGCAGTTCAGGCTGGTTCTGGTTTTATTGACTAATATAATATTTTATTTCTGTAAAAAAAAGGTGGTAAAAAGGAAATCGTTTTAAATAAACACCCACAACAAGAGGCCTTATTGTCCTTTAATCTCTATAAACATTTACTTTTTTGCGAATCGTAAAAGGCCTTATCTGCAATTGTTATTCAATTAGGTAATTGCCAAACTGGCATCTGATTGCTCTTATTTACATTTACGTAACACAAGATTTGTTTGTTTATTGTATTATATTTATTTATCCATCCATTTACCCGCGAACGTGCAAACAATGGGGTTGATGCGAGTGTAGCTCGCGGATAAATGAGGTATCACATTACCCATGTGAGGCTGTGGCTGTTCCAAAACCCAAAGCATACTTTGCCAGCTAACCCAATTTGTGTAATCTCCAGGGTTAACCCGAGAAGAGCATTCCGGGCATACACAGCGGTAATGCCTGAGTATCGGGTTAACCCACTCAGTTACCCTTTAACCCCTTCGGCACTCCCTGCCACCACTTGGTAGCAAGGCCTGCTCCAACAACGTGGCGCCAACCGGAAGTGCCAGCCCGTACAGCAATGGCCGACGCGTTGCCCGTTTCTATGGCACTTCCGCTTTACTGCACATTAATTGCAATTAAATTTGGCATTACTCCGCCACCCCCAGCCCCACTTGCTCCCCTCGATCTCCCCACACTTTGCCATCTCTCCGCTGGCCCACGCGAGTTTAATGATGGCTGCAATTTTTGTGCGCTGCATTTTCCTAGTCCATGCATTATTTAACGTTGTTTGCTTTGGCTGCCGTTGCATTATGGCTGAAAGGGGTTGGAGGGGGGAGTGGCCGTGCTTCTGCTGCTCGGGCTTGGATATTGTTGTTTTCTATTAACTGCGCGTCTAGCTAAATGGCAAGTAAATTAATGTTTATAGTGCATAAATATGCAATTTATATGCGCCTCCCTCCCCCCATGTATGTGTGTGAAATGACGTCAGACTCTGACGGCGCCAGGACTCGATTTTGGTTGAGTTGAGCGTAAATTTTAATAAGTTATTTTGATATGCAAACTGAACGACATTTAATATATTAAGAGGGTTTGCCGCTTTTGAAAGCGCCCCGCACTGTAAATTAATAAACTTTAATTGCGGATCCTTGATTGTGAGAATTCCCTATATTTATGGTAAACATTTATGACCGGACCCGCAGCAACTGGCGGAACAGCAGTCAGGCCTCTAGCAAGGACACGGAGGCACCATCTTGCGGTGGCCCTGCTCCAAGTCATCTACACAGGAAAAAGAAACCAAATCCGATTCCTTTAAACTTCCTTTCAAACTAAAGGTGATTGGATTCTTCCAGGATACCAGCACGTAATACATAGAGAATTCCAGATATTCATTACTGAAAGTATGCTATGTTATATCATTTATAAATTCGTAATTATATTTCTGTTTTTCTCAGTTTTAGGATACTTAGTACGAGGTACGCTCATTATGAATGTAAGATGAAAGTTAATTAATTCGATTTCACTTTAGCTCTAGACGTTTGATGTTTTCCTTAACCTAATTATCTGTCAGATTTGCACACAGATTTATTATTTATTCATTGGGCTTTAACTTGTTCAAAGGAGTTTAGATTTTTCCACGCATCTGAAATGGTTTTCTGTGTACCTCTTCTGTTGCTGTTTGTGTCGGAGCCAAAACTTTAATTGCCTTTCGGCCCGAAAACTTTGGCTGAATCTGAGCTGCTATGCATTTTGTTAACATTTCCGGTGACTTCTCGCTGGTGACGTCCTGCCGCCTTCCGCCGCCCGCCGCCCGCCGCCCGTTGTTGTTGTCTCCCGGTTTGTATGCCCTTTTAATTGCCCATTGAAAGTTGCTCACTTGTTAAAGTGAACTTTGGCCCTGCCAAGTCGCTCGTAGCGAAGTGGAGTGAAGTGAAGTGTAAGCAAGAAGCGTGAAACTATGTGTTATGCAATTAAAAGTGAAGCGGGCGGGGCGAGGCCCTAAGCCCGAAGTCCAATCGATTCGGATATTCAATTGGCCGAGTGCAAGCCAATTTGCCGCAACTTATTTAAGGATCAAGGGCCCAGTCCGGTGGGAAACTTGGCCGGGAAGCTCGGGCGACCGCAGCTGCAGCTGCTCGTAATGAGTTTTCCATGCATGCGAGGCAGCGGAGACAGATTCCCCGAGTTAACATTATGTGACAGCTGCAGACAGAAATCACTCCATGACTGTAGTCTCTGTGTCCTAGCCCGATCCGTCCCAGGGAGGAGGGCAGAGGGAACGAATTTATTATGTGGCATATGGTTACGGGAAGGCCAAAGGACTCAGGGATACACTACAAGACCTTCACGAAAAAGGGTCTTTCCTATTTTAATTTGCCTCTGCGTCGGTAGAGGATATTAGAATTTCAATACATTTAACTTACTTTCTGACTCACTCCGAAGGTGTTGACATTTTTTTCCAGTGCACATCTACTTATTTCTGGGGAATTGTATTCTTGGCTTTGTCCTGCCTTGTTTTCCCTCCTGCGATGTCTGCTGCTGGTGACTGGCATGGCAGCAACAATATATTTTTCTGATTTTCCACTTGCATTATCACGTCTAAAAACTGTCTACCATTAAACATGTGTATTGTGTGCATTGTCTGGACTAAGGGGCATTTTCAGGGTGTCTAGTCGGTGGCCGGGGAGTGGAGGGGTGTTGCAGGAAATTCAGGCAATATATAAACATAATTTAAGGGCAAAATGGGGGGAGAACAGCCCGAATAGTTGCCATGGAGCAGCGTATAAATTATGATTGCTCGGGGGAAGGACGAAGGACTCGCATGACTTGCTCCAAGATATGTGGCAAAATTCACCAAAGCTGGTTAGGTAGGGCAAACACTGAAATTTGGTGAGCAAATACAATTTTCGAGTCAATTTTAGAAGGGCCCAGGCGTGGTTTCCGGTACACCGAACCCTGAAATACTCTAAGACTGAAATACTCTAAGATATATACTCGTATCATGTTGCAGGTAGTAAATGCCAGGTTTTTATTTACCATCTCTGACCCAGCTTTGCGATTTATTGTGGAAAATTAGGGTCAGGCATATTGTGTCCAACTCTCATCAGTTTGTAAGTTACTTTGACCAAAAATTCTTCATTTAGATTGATATCTTTCTCTATTGTTGAGGGTTAGTTAAAAGCGAAATGGTGATTGGAAATTGGTGTTCAATTCAAATATGAACAAAAGAAGATTCTCAGGGCAGCTTGCTAAAGTAAATTTAAACAAAATTCATATCACACTTGATAAACCATTTCCAACCACTTGAGTTCCTTTGTGATTTGCCAAAAGGGCTTAGAATGGGGTTGGTCAGGGAAACGTCTAAAAATAAAGCAACTTTTACTTTAACTATTATGAAACCAGCTTAAGGCTTATGGAAAAAAATTTGGAATATATAATATTTATAGATTCAAAGTAAAAAAATTTCATAGAGGTATACAGTTATAGTTTTAGTAAATGTATTTTTTACTTAAAATAATTATAATTCTGCTCTATTTTTTACAGTACTAGATTTATTTTGTGTATCAAATAAATTTACTAAATCTATAACTGTATAGTTCTTACATTTGCATATATAAATACTTAGATTAAGGCCTTTAATTAGCGAAGCCGGCTCATCCATGCGACCGAAAATGACATCTTGACGTGCATCTGCGTCATTATCCCTCATCCGCCGCCCACTCTCATTGACTGGACCCATTAATTAAGTCTGCGATTCGGTGCGTTCAGATAAGATGGAGATGCAGTTGTGTTGGAAGCTGCACTGGCCGCCCCCAGTCCCTCCCAGTTGCCAAACCTCAGCCCCTTTGGTCGTGCAATTGACTTAATAATTGGCCCCAAACATTTTAATGAGCGGCAGCTTGTCAGCATCACGTTTTCCGGAACGGGGCCGGAGTGCCACACAGTCGGAGAGCGGGAGAGCCGGAGAGTCAACGCAAAATATTTGCAAGAAATGGCATTGGCATAATTAAGATTATGTCGGAAACGGGGTTGCTTTCCATCGGATATAGTGTCAGCAGAGTGAGGCGGAAATTTGAATGCCAAGGCGAGAGACGAGAGCTAATGCTAATGTGATATGCAGTCGGATAAACATACATATCCTCCCGGCTCCATTAAATTCCAATGCTCAAACATTGAGCATACGACGTGTGTGTCGCCGTGGCCAGGTGACAGATGCACCTAGTTTCCCCTCACCTGCCTGTGGTCTCCCTCCAGCCGATGACTATGCGTGTGTGCATTAACACCTGAGTAAGAATGCCATCTCGCCGGAGCTCCACTCCAGGCACGTCTGGCGGCCTTTCACACGCCTGTCAAACGCCGCTCCGTCTTGAATGGGATGTCCTTTCGCCTCCTGCTGCTCGCTCGCATGCACTCAGCGAAATAAATGGGACTTAGAATATTATTAAAACTAGGGAAATTGATCTGTTTCCATTTCAAGGGTTCAACTCTTATGTTAAGATATTTTTGCAGCATTTTATTTTAGTTTGGGGTCTTATTTTATATTGCAATTTCTCACCACAATAAGTAAGGACCACGATATTTAAGAAACTTAACTTGTTATGGATGGATTTTTGTAAGAAAAGCTAGTAGGAAAAAAAAAATACCCATTGCATTTTAATTTTTAGGAATGTGGCTCTTGGTAATAGTTCCGAGTTAGGTCAAATTTCAACTAAAATGGAACAGTTAAATGCATCAAAAGATTTTCGTGAGTGACTTTGCTTTCGTGCGGCTGCGGCACGTAATGACATGCGGCTGCCAATGTTGTGGACGCGCATTGAGCGCCTCGACTCTACGTCGCCATCGCTGGAGGATCTCCATCTCCAGGGCCTTGCATAATTTATACAACCACGAAAGCCGCCAAAAAACCGCAAATCTCGCAACGCCTCGTTGCACACACAAGGCGACAGCGGTGGCCAACAGCAACATCGCAGCATTGTTGCACCAGCAACAGCAACATCATCGGATGCCTCAGATGCCATGTGGCAGCTTGAGTGAGCGCTTAAAGTAGCCATTGGTTGCATGCCGGTGACGTGACAACGACGTATTGATGGTTTTCCCATTTATAGCGAAAATCATTTGATAATGGATGGCTGCGGCTTGTCAATGATTTTAGTCGTAAGCTGCCTGCCTTGCAAAGGAATTTTCGGGCCCGCTTTGGAATTCTTCGAGGGTGAGTAGATTCGGCTAAAATATTTAGAAAGAGTATATATAAAAATCTAGCCATAAATTGAATATTCAGATACAAACCACAAATGTAACCGGAATTACTTTTCCCATTTTTTCAAATTTTAAGGTGGTGTATGGTGTCAGTCCCGAGCCTGGCTTATATCTTAACATGTTAATATACTTTCCGCAGTTTTATTTGTAAAGTATTATAATATATATGTACAAAAAATATAATCGTATTCACACATAAATAGGAATAATTGCTACTTTGAATGTTGTTTCAGAGTGAATGTACTTGAGTCCTGTTCAGCACATAAAAATATGTATATCAAGGCTTTTTTAAGCACCGAATGGAAAATAAAGCCTTTGGTTATATGTGTGCCAGCATTGAAAACCATTTCCTTAGTTCGGAATTTTACATTTAACTCTACAGCTCCACTTCTGAAAAGGTTTTGGGCATTCGGTTTCCCAAGTCTTCCCTGAGTTTTGTGGCCACTTTCAGTTCATCCGCAATGACCAAGTATTGTCCATAGGGCAGCGATGCCACCGATACCTCATCCGCCAACTCGAATGTTTTGGGAAATCCAGCAGATTGAGGCCAATTGGCCAGCTCCAACTCCAAAGTCCACCTCGCAGCCAGATCCTTGTAGTAGCCTTCCCTCAGGGAATCCACCTTCTCCAGTTTGGCAAGGTGTTCCAAGCTCTTCGCGTGATTACCTGATACGTCAATGGCTCGCATTAGAAGGGCACTGGTTAGCAAAGTCCACTTGCTATCTGGCTCGAATTCCAGGAGATCAAGGCAGGACTGCAGTTGCGTTTTCAGCTCTGCGAGGAGTTCCTGGCTGCAACTGGCGGCGGCATGCGGTGGCGCAAAGTAGAAGGCTCCATCTTCGGTACCAGGAAGAGGCAGCAGATTCACCTCCTGGTCGGATAGCTTTAAGGTGTAGGTTGAGTTTCTTTGGTAGTTGAAGGATTGCTGGCATTTCCAGGTGGTTTTGACACTGTCCACTGGCAGCCAGGATGGCAACGGCACCTTTTGGTCGCCGGTAACTATCTCGATGCTGAGCTTATCCAGGTCTGGAGTGGGTTTGTCCAAGGCGAGCACTGCTCCTTTGGACTCCAGGCGGAAAGCAGCTATTCTGGGCGCCCTATCCAACTGGGCGCCACTGCCCAGAAGCCATCTCTGGTAGAACCAGGCACTGCTGTCATTCGGATCCGTAAAGGCGGCCGTAAGTACCATCTCCAGCTCCTGCTGCAGCTTCTCCTCGCTCATGGGCCGATCCCTCTGCTCGTTGGGATAGAGTTCCGGGAGCAGCAGACTGCGATGGTGCCAGCTGGAGTAGTTGGAGAAGTTTACCTTGATCTTCTCGGTGCAAAAGTCCAGTTCCTGGGCAGCTGGCACATTGGCCTTTCCGGTCACATAGCGCCTGTAGTCCCAGGTGTGGAAGTTGCGCTCGTCGAACTTGAGGTATTTGTTGCACAGTTGCAGCTCCCGCTGCCAGTCCGCAAGGGGATTCTGCTCCAGCGTCCAGCAGCGATGGTGCCAGGCATTGTAGGACTTGGGGTTGACCATCAGGCACTGCTCGGTGAGGTCCAGTTCGCAGGTGAACACAGACTGGGCCTTGTCTTCCGGCTGGGGAGCCGCATCCTCTTCGTTGTTCTCCTCCTGCTCCCCTGGTTCCGTTTCTCGCTGCTGTGACTCTTCCTCCCTCGACAGCTTTGATAGCTTCTCCAGCACACACTCCCGGCGAATGTTCCAGAGCGTACTGACGTCCGGGTTTCGCTGCAGGATCTGCACAGTCAGGCTGAGCATTTCGTTGTCCAACTCGCCCGCCGCCCGCTTCGCCTGAATTCTGCCCATGGCGGCGCGATAGGCCCGCACCTTCAGAGCCTGTTCTTTGCGCTTCCGCGCCCGCTCCTCCTCCGTGGTCCGTACCTTCACGCGTCCGTGCATCCTCTTTTTAAATTAAATTAAAATTCGCAATTTTTTTAGGAGTATTGAAAATATTAGTCAGCAACAGCTGTTCGACAAAAGTGTGACCGCAGCCAGTTAGGAAAAAATACTTCCCAACCTTACTGGCAACTTTTACTAACAATAGAATAGATTAATTGTAGTTTTAGTTTTAAAAACATAATAGTTACTACATTTTATAGCATACACAATTGAAGATTAAAGTACTACAAATAGTAAACAACAATTCATATGCCAGTCAGCTTGTGAAACATACAGTTGGAGTCAGCACTAAGATTTTAGTTAAGTTCCCAAGCCATGGCTTGCATATGCGATAAAATGAACTTGTCTGACACAAGCTGACTGCTTTCAAAATAAATATTTGCCATAAAATAGTTATGGATAAGTCGAAATCTTTTTTTGTCGAATTTCCAAAAAATAATTTGGTGTTGAGTGATTAACTGAATACTCTGATCATTTCTTCACTTTCTTTGATTTTTTTAAGTCTTATTAAATAAATGCTTTAGTAAGCCATTTAAGTTGAAATAAACTTTTGTTGTCCAGTTATTCAGCATATTTAAAAGAGGTCTTAATCCGTCCTATTGTTCTTTTTTGACTTAAATATAAAAGCCATTTTTTATTCAGAGACAATAATTATTTATGAAACATAAATAAAAATTACTGAAATAAAAAAGGTGCTAAAAGGGGAGGCCGAAGTTATTATGTGTTGTAATTGAAATTTTGTTTGTATATAAGTATAAGATATAAATAAAATTGTAATACCCTTTACCCTTTAGAAAATAAATGTTCACAAATCTCGGGCGATTTTTCTTGAATATAAGCATTTTTTCCTATTTTATAGGGTGATTTTCCTTAATACGAGAATCAATTTTCCAAGGCGAGTTTTTTTTTTGGATTATGACAGATTTTTCTTAGTTTTAGGGCTGTTTAATCCTTAAAATTGTCATAATTCTTTCTGAAGTATAGGAAAATTTTTCTAAGCATTATCGTTCTACTAGAGGTGAAAAGTTCCGCCGACAGTGCCAAAAAGCTCCGCTGGAAAAAGAATTTCGGTGAACGAAAAGGTTTCGCTCGTTGTGCATATAGGGTAAGTTTATAAAATAAATAAACAATAATAATAATAAGTAAAATAATAAAAATATAACAGTTAAATCATTGCATATTAAAATTCAAAGTGTTAAAAATCAAAATATTTAAATACAAGTGTAAAATCAAATAGTGTAAAAATCAAAATAGTTAAAATACAAGTGTCCCCAGTTAACGCTGTCAAGACTTTGATTTTCGACCCAAAACCTAATATTTTTTACTTTTAAAATTATTATAAAAACAAAAAAAGCCTGAGGAGCTGAAACTCAAATTAAAAAAAATATTGTTGACCAATGCAGATATTTTGTATACCCTTGCAAAGCAACAGAGCAACAAAGACTCTATGATACCTGACACCCAAAACTTGTGCAATAAGCTTAGAGACAAATCTGTTCCCACCTTCCCAAGATTGTAAATATTACATCGATCGACATCAAAAATAAAGAATATTATAAAAAATACCGTAGAAATAAAAAATAAAACATACATAGATAGAACAGATAAGAATGTTTTCCCGAAATTTTTATAGCTCTAGCTATAATAGTCTGAGATCTGTTGTTCCACTAGGAAAACCAAACGGACGGACGGACATGGTTAAATTTATTCGCGTGATGATCCCGATCAGGAACAAATATACTTTATGGGCTGGGAGATTTCTCCACCTTTCCAAGTTGTAATACCATTGTACACTAAGGGTACCGGCTACAAAATCTGACTACTATATTATAAATTTGCGATAGGAATGATCGGATAAAATCGGTTTAAACTGCAAGGTATACAATCTTGGGCTTCTCGAAGTAAGCTCTTTTCTGGTTTGTAAGTGTATTACTTCGTCGCGCTGTATATAGTAATTTTACATTATTATTGAAAAACATTATTCACTCGTTAGTTATTATGCAGTATATTTAGTAGTACAGTAAAAAATGTTAAGTTCTAAGCCCTGGACGCCCTTAAAATGAAAAATTCCAAAATTCGCCTAGAAAAGGGGCTTCGCAAGATAAGTTTCTTTTGGGTCACCGCATGAACCTAAGCTCTTCCAGGGTAGGGAGCGGGTATAAAAAACAGCAAAACGAGAATTAGAAAGCCGCCCCAAAGGTTTGAAGGATCGGAGTTTATGCATATAAATATTGCTCCGTTGCTTTGTTGCAATTTGCAGTTGCAGTTATTCCAGCGCCTAAGAAAAAGATAAACAACAACCAGAGTGCTTTTCAAATATATTTATATATATATTTTACATTAACATATATTAAAATAACCACAGTTCTTGGAATCATAAATTGTTGCAAGTACATATTTATTTAGTATTAACCAGAAATTAAAAATGGTGTGATTCAGTTTTCGGTATAATTTTGCTGCGTTCCTTGTTGCAAGTTTAGTCTTCGGAACAATGCTGGTGCAAATTTGTTGCTATTGGGGTTCTTGGGTTAATGTTGCTGAAGGCGTATGGGCTTCCACGGCGGCGTGCTCCACTGCTCAACGAACTTGATCGGATGGCCACCGTCGCATGCACGTTGTCCACGAACGGACTGCGGCGCTGCGACTCCACCTTGCGGAAAAAGCACGGAAGGATCATCAGAAGAGGCTTTACGCGCTGTCCTGTCGGCGCCTTGGGATGTTTGGCTGTTTGTACTCAACGCTGCAGTTCACCTGCAGGGGAGTGCTGTAGTTCTTTTGCGGGGAAGTTAAAGTGGCATATCAGCCGTTGCCATTGCTGGCGGACTGTTGCTGCTGCTCCTGTTGTTGTTCCGGCTGTTGTTGTAGTGGTCTGTTGCTGGTAACGGCGGCGGCCACCTGCTTTTGGGCCGCCGACGCATGGCTGAGACGGGAATTGCTGCTGCTTCTGGCAGGCAGGTGGTGTGGCTGTTTTTGCTGTTGTTGCTGTTGTTGCTGCTGCTGCTGCAGAGCAGACAGAGTTGACATGCCATGCGACAGGGACGACATGTCGTAGTTGGCATAGAAGGCGGCCATCGTCATTGCTAATTCTGCTAATGCGGGTTATTAGATTATCTCGAGTCGAGTTCGAGTTTTGGTAACACGGAATTAGTTTTTTTTATTCGCTTTTAATTGCTTTAGAATTTTTGCATTTTTTTTGCTTTGTCTTTGCATTTGCACTTTTGAAAAAATTCACTTTTTGTGTTTTTTTTATTGTTTTATTTTATTTGCACTGGTAATCCAAAAAGAGTGGCTTGGGGTAAATTTACTGCTGCAGGTAATCCGTGCATGTTTTTTGCCTTATAGAGGAACCTTATTCCATATATTTATTTTTTCCTATTGTTTTAATTGCTTTAGCTCGCTGTACGCGTTTTTAATCCACGTGTGCTTTTTTGTTGGCTGGTTAAATTTTTCTCGCCCTACTCCTTGTGTATTCATTCGTTTTTGGCGCAGTTTTCTACTTCTGAGTCGCACGACACGAGTTCTTTCTTTTCCATCCGCAATGACCAGCTAGCTCCGTCGAGCTCGTTGAGACTTCTGCAGTTTCTCAAATATCGCGCCGCCTTGGGAATGTCGCGTTCGCAGCAGCGGTCTGCTGAGTTCGGAGCGTGCGCTGAATGCACAGAGCGTGAGAGAGTGGTGGAGAGAGAGCGCACACGAGAGTATGAGAGAGCGCACGGGAAACAGCTGTTTGCTAGACAGCCTTGTTTTTGTTGTTTCGGCTGGTTCGGATTATTGCTTTCGGCCACTTTTGGTATTACAATTTCAGCAAAACAGCTAGTTTAATTTTTTTAGTTTAGCATAGGTATGTTCTGACACTTTGTATTTCCTATGTATATCTATTGGCGGAGCCCTTTTTATTTCGTAGTATTTTAACCAAGTCTGTTTTAAATCGGCTGTCGGCATATTTGGCCTCCAAGGCGCCAGCTCTCTGCTCGCAGTCGTTGCGCTGCTGCCCTTCTGTCGACGCTTACCTGCTGTTCGGCACAGCTGATGTTCCGTGACGTATTCAGCATACACACACACGCACACGCGTCGCTGAGAGCCCGAAAGCCAATTGCATTCAGTGGCAGCATATGGCCGCGCGCTCTGTCGCTTTCTCTGATGGGTGTGCGTGTGTGTGTTTTACACATTCAGCCATGTTACTATCCGGCGGCCATCTTTACGAAGCCCGGAGAGCGAGTGACAGCAGAGCAGGAGATAGCAAGAGAGAGAGAGAGAGAGACAATGAGCGCGCATTATTTTGTAATACGACTTTTTCCCGTTTTCTGCTGAGCGTGTTAAGTGCTGCCCTGCTTTAATTTTTTACGGCATTCGCTTTTTTGGGAGCAGCTTTATGGGGCCGTAAAAGCAGATGGGGCCTAAAGGGGTTAACAGCGAGCTGAGAGCTAATTGAGTTGCACTAAAATCACTATATACAAATTAATTTATCAGCGGAAAGTCTTATTGGGTGGGGTTTCTAAATAAAAGCAACACAGTTTTAATTGCAAAGCAGATTTATGGCCACTTCTGATTGATTGGCAATTCCGTTGAAATCACCAAGAGTATATTATTTTGCACACCAAAAAATAAGCAAAGCTCTTGAATAGTAATGCTTAATTTGTATGTTGATTTAATTTTACAAAGTACAAACCCCATCTAAGAACACACCTAGTTTCTAAATATGTATATGTATATGTATGTATATCTCCCCAAAAATAAACCCTAAATGTCCCGCAAGAACACCTCCCCATAATTTCGGGGTACAAAACCCAAAACTGCGCACTGAGAGACTCTTCTGCAGACAAAAAAAAAAACAAATCGAAAAATACAAAAACTCAAACAGACACCAATATTAAACGCAAAAGCATTGCAGACTTTTCTGCACTAAAAACTTGGGAATTTAAGTCGGGAAGGGGCAATACTATCCCTCTCGCACACACGCCGAACGAGCGACGCAGACAGAGAGAGGCAGACGGAATTACACACATTGTAATAAATAAGGAAGGTCGTTGCCATAGCAGCAGCCGCCGTTGGCGTCGTTTTATCCCCCACTTTTTGTTGTTGGCTGCGGGAGAGTGCGGCTCTCTCCATCCAGCGCTCTCTTTCTAACTTACTCTCTCATTGCTTGGAGTCCCCATTCAGCGACTGCTTATAACGATCAGCTGTTTTGTCGATGGGGAGGTGTGTCCGTATGTCGGCTATTACGATGCGCGTGTGTGTGTGGGTGAGTGACGACGACTGTCTGGCTGCCTCTCTTCCAAAACCGTTTTTTGTTGTTTTTGCTTTTCCCCCAGCATATGTTTGCTCGAAATTGTTGTTATTGAAGCTGTGAGGTTGTTGTTGTAGCCGCTCTTGGGCGTGTTATTGATGTTATATGGTTTTGTAATTTAATTTTAATTATTATTAATCGTATGTCTGAAGATAAAATAACAATATAAGGCTTAATATATATTTATGGTGAAAATACAGAATTTACGGTTATAGAGTTGAAGTATTTTAGTATTTTATCATATACTAACTTTATGCGATTCAGACTCATTTTAATTAAAAATAGCTTGTAGATATCGCTGTTATATTTTTAAGTTTTAAATCATTTTCAGCCCTCAGATATTGCTGCTGTGTTGCTGCAGTTGTTTTTGCTAATTTACCACTGCTTTTGCACTCGTTGTAGGCTGCCGTGCCATGTTGCTCCGTTGCTTTGTTGCTGTTGCTGCTTGCTGCTTGCGTGCTTAATGACGAGTCGGCCGCATTACAGTTTGATTACGGGCCGCCAATTTGGAAATTACCAAACTGCTCGAATTAGAGAAACAGTCGCTCTGCTTTGCTCTGCTCATGGGCTCATGGCCCAAACCAACTACAGCAACAGGAAAACAGGCGAAGAACAAAGCGAGGCAACAGGAAATTGGCCAAGAGTTGGCACCAACCAACAACAATAAGTATCTCGCTGGAAATCGTCGAGGAAATTTCGCGAAATTAGAAATTCTAGGCAGATGAACATTTTCTCCAGCGTAATTGACTAAATTGCTACATTAAAGCAGTATTTAAGTATCATAAAAGCTTAACAAAATTAACTCATTTTGTTGGTTGCAACTTTTAATGAGTTTTACATTTTAGTTTATCGCAAAATATAGAATCATTTTAGTTCATCTTGCACCAAGTGCTTAAATAAGCATTAAATATCACCATGACTTGAATATAGAAACTAAATATTCAATAGTTTAATATAAGAATAGCCTTCATTTAAATATAATATTTCTCTAGTACTTTATTACTCGATGTTGTCACTTTATTATACAAAAGACAGACAGTTTTAAATTATTTTCAATGGTTAGCACTAGTCAAAGAATATCTTCTGGGGAGTTATCACTTCCAAGCTCTATGACACTCCAGATCCTAACTAATAATCTAGCATTTTTACTGGACTGCCTTCACATTAGATATCATATTTCGGAAGGAGTGAATACTATAATTTATTTCCATTTAAATGCAGTTCCCTGATCGCTCGCCTTGTCCCCCGGGCTGTTCTTGGGATCTGCTGTATTTGGGATCCGGGCATTCACTCATTAAGTCCATCCAGCCCACATTTCCTGTTCCTCTAATCTCCGTCTCTGTCATCGTATCGTTTTTTGTGATTTTCCTCCATTGTGTTGGCTCCTTTCTCCGCGCTCCTTTCCCT
>VNKC01001171.1:0-46246 GCA_008042775.1 Drosophila pectinifera | reverse complement strand
CTTCAAGCCATGCAAAATAAAACTTTATATTTATTTTTCTACAATAATTTTTAGAATTTTTATTTTTCAAGTCGATGGGAGAGATGTGCTCTTAAGAAAAACGAACTTGTCCTTTAACTTGTTGGACACAGCTTTAGTTACCGGGTATCTCATAGTCGAGACCGCTAGGATTCCCATTTATATTTGCTTTTCCGGCGCTTTTCCGTTCTATAACTGGGTCAAAGCTGTCCCCAGACAAATTGCAGTTATCAATGCTAGGCAAAACAGCTCAGAGCCATAAACAAAAAAGGCCTTAAACCCCTTCGAAGCAAGCTTGCAGTTTTCCCCCGCATTTCCTTCCCTCAATTTATGCTTTTGGGCTTAAGCTGGAAATTGCTAAGCATTCTTAGATGCCATGGGTTGGTAGTGGGGGTTATTATAATCCCATAATCCCAGACTTCCCAGTCTTCAGGTGATCTTTCGTCAAATCAAGCGATTTTAATCGCTCCGCGTCTTAGGTGCACAAGGAGAAAAACGTTGGCAACCTTTTAATATAAAAATCTTTTAAGAATGTGGACTGTTTCCTGATACTGACAACAAAATCCAGTCACTTACTATATTTATCAATTAGCTAGACAATTTGTTGTAGTTTGGCTCGTTGATGCTCTTACTCACAGTATGATTTGACAACATTCTTTGCTAATAAATTTGTTAAAGGCATTTCTCTATCTGTGAATTTTTCGCTGAGTTACGGACTCACTCCACTTCCTCGTTATTATATCTGGCTTTGCATGCATAAATCAAAGCGAGATTAGCTGCGGTACCAGGGCCGTAATCATGCCGTTTAATTGGAATATAAATCAAACAAATAAAAAGCTTTGGGGCTTACTAAAAACATTATCCCTACACCCTAATTATAATCTCTATGATTCGATGTTATTATTATATTATTTATACAAATGTTTCAATATAATATATTTTATTACGATATAGCTTACTACTACTGTTGGCTACTACTTCCCTGACCTCGCCTCGCCGCGCCCCGCCTCAAACGTGTTTGCATCCATCTTTTGTCGGACTTTTCTAGCCGTGAGTGGTCGGTATTTGTGGTGAGTGAGGGGGGGAAGGGTTGGTGCAAGGGGGCGGCAACTATTTATTGAACGTTTAAGTTTATAAGCTAAAAAGCTAATTGAAGTTTGACGTCGCCAACAAGCTGGGCAACTGAATCCCGCCTTAAATCATGAGCTGGCTCTTTTTGTCACTGGCTCTTTTTTTTGCGGCGCCACCAAATGAGAAAAATAATTAAAATAAAAATAATAATAACAAATAAACAATAGCAGCCAGCTCTATTTGGTGGCGAACACGGAAAAAGCCAGCAACGATCTTTCCTATCTACATTTGGCATCTTTTTCTGGAATCGCGCCGCCTTTTATCGCGTTTTCTGTGCGCGGGTGGTGAGCGCTGGAATTCACGCGCCAAAACCGCGCACAAAAAAGGCATAATTTCCACGGTGAAGGCTTGAATCAGTGATCTAACTCAGAACAAGTGTCCAGTCGAGTAATCTAACATGGATATTTAATTTTTCAGCTTTACTTGCAGCCTAGGCAGCACCCTTAAATTCATGGTATTAACTAAAGCATTCTATCTCATAATAATAAAGAAATAATAAGAGTTCAGCGGGTCAACCTACCTCAGGATACATAAATGAGTCTCATACCCAGGTTCAAATATATTTTTTTAGCTAACTTTTGACTAATTTTGGACTTTCTTTAACCATATCTAACAGAAAAGAATAAATCTCTTTTTAAAAAATACACCCACTTGATTTAGACCCCACTTTTGGTTCTTGTCTCACTGTCAAAGTCCCACATATCTATCTGTCCAAAAAAGGTAAGCCCCAGATAAACTTGTCGTAAAAGCAAATCGGTTTTCTCGACGCCTGTATTTTAACTGAACGAGGAAGCATAACAGAGTGCTGTAGAGCGCCGAATTGTGCTGCAGAGCGCAGGACAAACGTCTTCTCTCTGAAATTAAATGCCAGACTTAACAGGAGGTTAAGTTAATGTTAACTCACACATTGAGGCTCGAGAAAACCAAATTTTTTCAGCAGGGACTTTGTATGTATTCGTATTTAATACTTTGGTATAGCTGGGTATGGTTTATGATATATCATTTATTATTGTTATTACATCCCCAATCCGCCGTCCGACATCCCCACCTGCATTTGGAAAACACCTCCCTCGATCGCTTTAATGGCGGCTAATTTGACACTCGAACACGCCTGATATATGGTCGTCATATCGTCGTCATCGTAATCATCATCGCCATAGCCATATAGCCATAGCCAGAGCCGTCGTCTCTCGGCTGTCAAATCAAACTTCGAAACCACTCGACACATTTCACAATTCCGTCTCTTACCTCCATGGTTCTATTTAGCATTTGCATGTAAATTATGCTAATTAAAACTAGACAAAACACGTTCATACTACGGGCTTAGCTTAGGTGTTTGTCTTGGCTCGGTTCGGTTCGGTTCGGTTTAGATTTGCATCGGAAGATTTCTTTCAAGAGAGTGGGGTTCGGTTCGGTTCCTCGTTCTCATATTCAGGTTGGCATACATTCGTTCATACTGAACTGTATACATATGAAAGCAAGCGTGCGGCAAGTAAGTAAATTTGTCACAAAGATAATGGTCACTTGGGTTTCCTATATGGCCTGCATCTCTTGTCTGTGTCTATATATTCGCTGCCTTATTGCTGTCATTAGCTTAATTTCTGTTTATGAAACTTCAAAGTGATTCATTCCGGAAAAGATGAAATTCTATCCGGGTTTTTCCATTACCTAGACGGGGTATTATCACGGTCCTATACGAAATGAAAACTATTTATTGTATGTCTCTCAAACAATATATTACACTCTTATAAATTAGTATAGACTGTCTTCTTGTTTTTTGAGTGAATCTTTCTGCTCTTATAGGGCTTACTACTATGTTCTTCATTTTATTGTCCTTATTTGTATATTTAAATTGTATATATTGAATCGACATTCAGAATTGACCATAAAATTCCAGAATCTTATACGTGCTGCTTTTGGCGTTAGTACAAATATATATACCCGCCCCATTAACATCGTCATGAACGCTGAACTTGATTCATTCAAGCCCCTACCAGTTTCAGGCTAGCTACCTAAAGTTGTGTTTTCGATTTGTAATAAGGCTTTGCGGTGCCATTTTCATTTTTCCCATGTCGCCGAGCCAACTTTTGATTGCCAAATCGAAATCGGGGTGTCGTGTTCGGGCCATAAACAGTCAAATAGTCAAGCTTTGTTTTCCAGATCGCGAGCTCTGCTCGATATATGTTTTGTTTTTTGTTGCCAAATTGTTAGTCACGATTCTTTGAGCTGCGTGCCAGCATTTTTTGCTGCGATTGGTATTAAATACGAACTTATAATGTCTGAGAGCGTTGCCAAAAAATCAAGTTCAAGGCTGACTTGCCGCCGAAGGCTTTATGGTTTTTTTCCAACTATAAAATGAAAAGAAAATGCAAATACATATGTATATACACACGTATTTGTTGTAACGGTTTTAAGCACACAATTTGTGGTGCCATTGTTTTGTGGCGAAAGTCGGGCTCTTCATTTTTTGTTGGTTCTTAACCTAATTAAGGCATTTGTTCTTGGTCTATATAGCACTGGGCGATATACCGTTAACGACAGACTCTTCTCTTTTTATTTAATGCCTCCCCGCTTATTTTGATGAACTCCCATTTGAATAAATTATGAAATTTGTTGAAATTGTAGGAACACGCTGGAGAATTTGACTTTAAGAAAGTCTGCAGAGGTCTGGCCCCTAGACTTTGATAGACACCAACAAGGACAGGTGTGTAGGACTGGTAAAAAATAAAAAAAAATAAAAAAATGATTCAAAGGCAGCTACAGAAGTCTGTGGGCGACGTCAAAGTCTTCATTTTATTTCATTTCGTATTTTATGACTCTTTTCGGCTGGATTTTTGGGGCTCTGGTGTCAATGATGACACCATATCGTCGCCACAAGTAACCAAAAACTTACTGACCAAAATGCAGCCCACACCCAGACATGTCTCACAGAAAATAAATAAAACCTGAGAAAAAGCTGGCTTATACAGAAAAATAAGTAGGAGAAGAAAAAACCAATATTTTGATCTGTGTGTTAAGAAAAAAAACCGAGATCGAAGCGTAACCGAATCATAATGAAATAGTGAGGTATAACCACCAAAATCGAGAAACCAAATGAAACGAAAACGCTACAAAAATGTTAAGCGCGACTCTCGTGCGGTTATTGTTATTGCCGACTGGTTGTAGTCTCTGTATTTCGATTTTGTTAATGCATTTTGACCAAGTTTGTTTAGCAGGCGCCTAAACGGCGGCAAGGTCGTTCAAGGTAGTCCATAAAAATGCCTTTGTTGTTGGGTGTCGCTTTTTTTTGTATTTTTTTGTTGTATTTTTGAATTGTGCCGAAAGCAGCACATGCTGCGTATACGCAACGTGTGAAATATAGAGGGGAGGGAGCAAGTGCTTGGGAGGAGGTAGTGGAAAAAACGTTTATAACTCGGTTGCTATTATGTTAGTCTGACAAACTCTGTTAATACCGCTAGACATTTATTGGAACCTTTGAAAACTGGTTTCGATGTTATTTAACGAGAAACACATAGTATTTAATTTATTACAATGTCAGTGGATTGTTATTAAAATAAGTGAAGCACTTTACGTACATTTTGAGTCGAAACTGACTCATTCACTGCGTTGGAAACTTCCGTCAGTATTATAAGAAGGCTTAAGGAAAAAATATATGAAGTAAAACAAGTATGAAAGCCACAGACGAGTGTTATTGATTGTTTAATACCCAGTAGCCAAAGCATAGCGGGTGAAATTAAGAGGCAACTAAAATATGGCTAAGTCACTTGATCTAATAGTGCTCAAATTTATGAAAAACTTTACAAATGAAGACAAATTTAGCTATCAACACAAATGTAGATGTTGCAGAAGTTTAGCATGTACAGAAACTTTTATTTTTAATAAATCCAATGTTTATCATTACTTAGATTTATTTATAAGATTTATTTCATATCTATTTACTTTAAATCCCTATGGGTACCGGGTATAAATATGTAGGGAAATAAATGTTAGTATTATGCAAAAATAAAGCAATTTAGTGGTACTCCCTTCTACAGTTTTCATTTAATGTCTGATTGTTGGGAAACTAGTGCCTTTAGCTCATTGATCTGTATTTCTGGGTTGATCGGTTATCTTGGCCTTGTCCCACTTCCGTTCGCCCTCTCTCTGGCACCTCAATATCTCTGGCTTAATTCTTCCTGCTGATTTTGGCCTTGGCCTGGACCTGGACTTTCGTCCAAGCAACCCCATCCGCTGCGCTGATTGCTCATTGTTTGCTTAATGATATTGCGTTTTTTCTTTATTTTTTTGTATACCCTTGCAGAGGGTATTATAATTTGAGTCAGAGTTGGCCACACAGTAGAGGAGTCGTATCCCAACCAAGAATATCTTCAAAGCCTTCTTCAAAATACCTACATTTATTATATACACATAAATTTGATAGAAATCGATGAACTCTAGGCATTATAATGCATTATATATATATATTGGCTAACTGGAAGGGTATACAAACTTCGGCTGACCGAACTTGGGTTCGATTCTTCTGTTGTCTTTATATTTTAAAGTTGTTTGGAACTATTTTTCAATTGCCATTATTGCAGATACGTTTGTGTGTGACTTTTGGGTCAATAGATTTGAATTTCGAGCGGTTTGTTGAACTCCCTGTTGAACCAGATCCGAATCCGTATCTGTGGCCAACAATCTCCCGTTGAGTGTTGTATATAATGTCTGTACCTTTCACAAAAAGAGCCTAATCGTTCGCACCAAATAATATAAATAAAAATCGGCATTTATCTGTTACTTGGCTGAGATTATTATGCAATTGTCTGGGACTGGCCTTTGGCTCGTTATAATAAGCAGCAGGAGCTGAAGAAAAATGCAAAATCAATTAATTATAAATAACACATTTTTGCAATAAAAAATCTGTCAATATATCTAATGCAAGGCGGCGGTGGCGACGGCAACGGCGCAACAATGCCATGTATCTGCATCTCTGAGATACACATTACAAGATTCGCAATTGACAGACGATAATTGATGGTAATTGCTATTTTGCAAATGGATCCGCTGAGTGTAGTGAGTAACACAGCTGAATTCTGCAAGTATCTGTGCAGATAGAGCTCCACTGCCCACGCCTTGTATTGTTTTTGATGTTCTCTCTCCTCTCCGCCATAAAAAAATACAAATAATGATTATTTTTAATTGTTTCATAATGACTAAGAGCCAGATAATACGAGTTGCAAATAAAATTCATTTCCAAGTCATTTGCATAAGGAATAAAAAGTTATTGTTATGGCCCCCTCCTTATTATAATAATTATTTCAAGCTGCCGCAGCCCCTCACGTTGAATCATAGAACTAAATCTGATCTATAGTTGCTGCTGCTGAGTATTGTGTTTAATCCGTTTTTTTTTTTATACAAAGGTCAATGTAAACTTGTTTGTGCTGATTGATACATTGGGGCGGTCTCTCCTCAAGATTCCTGCCCTTATTTAGACGTATCTTTGAATTATTTTCTATGCTACACCGACGACTACTTAGTCACAATTAATTCGACATTTCAATTGCGATTGAGCCGTGCTAAAATGGAGCATCAATCCGCCTGAAATGATTAATTGCTCTAATTATCCATGAGAGCTTTAGCTTTATCGTATGCTACCTATTTTCCAGTCCCCCTCAAATCTGGTATCTCTCGTTCTGAAGCAATTACCTGATTTTCCAAACACACATTGGGGTCGATTCGTATTTGTTTTCCCCAACCTCTGAGATTCGAGAAAAGGAAACAAAACAAAAGAAACAAAACAAATAAAATAGAAACCAAAAAGGTTACTATGGAGCTCTTGAGCACTTTGTTGGCGAGCCCAGAGCCTCCACGAGAGTTGACAGTTCAAGAGGCTATTGAACTGCGATAGGCAAGACTGCTTTTGTTTTAAACTAAAAATAAATGAAATAGGTACATGCTTGCGACGAGACCTTATGGAAATTATTTCGACAAGTTTGTGTATTCACGTCAGCGCGACATAAACCCAAAAATTCTATGTCAATTAACGGTCTTTTGTTGCAAGAAGTGAGCCACCGGGCGAAGCGGGGAGGCAGACAAAGCCAGAAAGAAGGTAAGAAATGAAGTCAGCTTTTCGTGTAGGGAAAGCAAAAATAAAAAATAAACAGAGGACTTTAAATACCTTAAAGACTCGACACAATAGCCTCTGAATTCAAAATGACGTATCAAAAATGTCTACATATTAACTAAAGCACTCAAGATAAGATAGTATGAGCTCATAAAGAAGCCAAGAAGTCTCCAAATTTTTGCTCAATTTGAGAACATATTTTAGGAACAAAAAAACTCAAATTGAGCTATTTACTACGTTTAGGACAACTTTTATACTCAATGGTAGTAAAAACGAACTGAATTTAAGAACAAACTGTTCTTTATTTTCATGAAACTGAGTATAAATAGTATTTTACTTTATTATATATAATATTTATTTCATTTTTGTTGTCATGCCTTTCTTAATTTAATATATTCAAGTTAAATGGATGTATATTTTATTCTAGGTACCGTCAGATTCAGAGCTGTGTAAAATTGGACGATAAACATGGTAGTTATTAAACAATAAAAATTACGTGCATGCTAAGCTTCTGCAACATCTACAGTTGTGTTGACAGCACCACTAGCTGTTGTTCAACATGTTCCTAGCAACGCTGTGCAGCTTTGTGTTGAATTACCCTAATTTCCAGAAGACCTGTATTTTGCAAAGGGATTTCAATGCTAAATTATTAAAAAGCCACCATTTTACAAGCTTCATTCTTCACTCTATATGTACATCTTTTCTCTCTCTCTGTTTCTCTCTACCTGTCTCTCTTCTCCGTACGTTTTTTTGTTATTTTTGTTGAGCAAAGGTCATTCGGTGGTTAAACACTCGCATATAGGGGAAAAAACGCAGTGTTACTTGCCATTGCTTTGCATATGCGAAATCTTCAGAGCTACAAAAGAACGTTGGGTTTGTTGGTTTCTTAGTTTTCTGATTCTACAATTCTGTTGAACAGCCTTCTGTTGTTCTTGCTGCTTTTATGGCAGTAATGGTTGGCTTAGGTGCCGGTCTCCTAGTCTCCAGTCTACAGTCTACAAGATAAGACAGTTGGAAACCAAGAAGTTGGGTAAGTTTGGGGCAAAAGCAGGTCACCATGGCACATTGACATATGCTGAGTTTGCCCTTGTCAGGGGGTTTTTCCGAGGAGTTTCCGATCTTTCTCAGACAAAAAAAGCCTAAAAGCCCTGTAATTAGTTTAAGGCATAAATTTATTTGTATTTCTTTATTGGTAGCCATTAATAACATCCAATGAAGTCTTATGTTTTAGCCTACCTGATGATAACGAATCATATTAAATTCTATAACTATATTATTCTTATTTTTCATATACCAACATATGGTATATTTAATAATTACAGCATTACCTTTGCTTTTATATGAATGATATTTAAAAACCTTGAAATTCAAGGTGAAGTCAATTAAAAAATTTAAATGAAAAAGTTATTCAAGTAATTTTCCAAATTTATATAAAAATAGAAATAAATTTGATATACTTCGATATTTATTAAATCGATATCATACCCATAACTACATATAATCGATATATCGCAGGGTTCATTGCCATGCTGCGAGGGAAAGGGGTCGGGAAAACCTTCACTTGGGCTCGCATATCAAGGCGAATATTAAGTTACCGTTCCACATATAGACGACCTATCGAAACTTTCCAACACAGTTCCGTTTACATCCCACAATTCGGTTGCTATATGCGGTGACACTGTCCCGGTGTGTGTGCGTGTGTGTGTGCGTTAATTTTTCGCAGCACAACTCCATCACGATCATGAACATGATCATGATCATGATCGTGGATACGACAGTAATCATAATCGCAATGATGTTGACGACTTCTAATGCTGCGCGCGCGACTTTTGCCATCGTTTTTGCCACTGGGCCTTTGCCGGCATCAGGTGAAAGTTAAGTTAAGTTAAAAAAAAAAAGCATCAGAGAAAAAGCATTTTTTTTTTGTTTTCGCCTGCATTTTTCCAAGCGATGATTACTTTCAGTGGCTCTCCTCCACTTCTCTTCGCGATCTTGCACCACACCATCTCACTTAATGTGGCAGTTTTAGATGAGTGTGACAATGACGATAATGATCGCGCGATGATCATAATCACGAGCTGCAACCGGATGCAAAAAAAAGGAAAAAGTATTCACTAGGGTGAAATAAATAGCTTCAAGATGACTTAAAAACCGTTTTAAGATTGAAAATACCGCTATAATACTTAATCAACTTTGTATACATTTTTTCACAAAAGCTCTATTGAAAACAGACGCTTTATGCCCCGGCAAGGTATTATAATATCAGTCCTACCCTCTTCTTGATCGGCATCAACAGCAGAATCGATCTAACTGTCCGTCTATCTGCCTTTCCGTTTCCATGCAAACGTATCTCTCATTTTTCGAGCTATCTAGATACATCTTATTAAAATAGAAACGCTCAGGAATGAATAGAAAAATAGAAAATTGACTTAACGTCGGGTTTTCTTAATATATACAGAATTAAAATAATGTCTATCAAAATCGGATGACTATATCATATTTCTGTATATTTATAAATCATCAAGTTATGTTTATTTTCTTGATTAAATATAGAATAAACTGATAAAATCTTATTTAAATTTGATTTTGAGGAACTATAGATTTTTTTATACTATTTTAAAATAATGTCTATGAAAATCGAATAACTATAACGATATCTCTGTATTTTTTTTATATATTTATCAGCATTTTTAACACTGCCAGTAGTGTTTTTTCTTGTTTAAATATAAAATGAATTATTCAAATACGAACATTAGTATGGAAATCTTATTTTAGGATGATTTTTTAATCGGATTAAGAATAAAATATGACTTAAATTTGTTTAAGATGTCCTTAAGAACAAAGCGGAATTATGTTAATTATTGCAAATTCAGTGATGTTAAAGATATAGATAATAAATTAATTTCTAACTTTTATTAGAAGCTCTCGAATATTATATGGCGATTCTCAGCGATATCTCATTCTCACAACTGCTGGCTTTACATAATTCTCTGATTAATAACCTCATAGTTAGTTGTGATTTACTCTGGCCAGACAAGTGAGCTTTGGCTTGGCCTAATCTGCGATCCAACCCCATTCAATCCGATCCGATTCGATCGGAATCTGCATTTGATCTGGTTTTGGCCTGGTTCGCAACGGTTCGGTCTCTGTGCCGCCCACAGTTGGACGTGGCAACACAAAAGACGTGTGGCCACAATAACAAAATGCCTGGAAAGGTCGTTTCCAAGCCGCACAAAAACGGTTATCTCCGTGCCTCCGTGTATCTCGCTCAGATGAAATACAACAGAGTAAAAACCTGAAACTAGCTCGAAACATACAACAGAAATACTTTTGAGAGTCGAGCCGAATTGGCATTTCCATACAGACATGCATGTCTGGCTCTGTGTGCGTGTGTGTGTGTGTATCTATCTGTCAATATTTTCCAAGAAGTTTTGTATCTCAAGTTGAAATATTCGGTTGCTGATCGCCGAGCTTTATATAGATATATACATATGTATTTATATATATATAAATATATATGTAAGCGTATATATGAGCATGACTAACGGCAAAAAGCCACGACAAATTGGAGTTGGAAAAAAGTATCTTTGGCATGTGTGTGTATCTCTATCTGCATCTCTATGCCGTATCTGTGTCTGTCCCTACATCTGTGTGTATCTGTTGCTCTGTTTGCTCTTTTTCGGCTGTTTTTTTTTTTTTGACAAATGAAAAGGGGAAAAAAAAAGAAAAAACCAGAAATCATTCATAGTTCTCTTTAATTACTAACAAACTCAAAAAAATAAAGGGGAGAATAAACGTTTATATCAAAGTATTTGCAAATTCCTGATCTTCTCCAGACTTTATAATATTTTTTTATTTATTTACGGTTGTTACTAATGATTTGCTTTAATTAAAAAACTTTGCTTTTATGCATAGAGTGACATATATTTAATTAATATATATATATATTGATCAGAAAACATTGGTGAACATTTATTTGTGTTATTTGCTTGGATTGAACTAATAAATGTTTACTAAACACACAATTAATCAGCACTTAGGCATTGTATAGAATCATCAAGATCGTTAAAAACTGCTCACGTATTTTTTAAGCTTCTGTTGCTGATATTTACTTTGTTGTAAGTGCTGGCTTAGGCGTAAAAGGTTCAATAAACTGTTCAAAAAGTGAACGAAAATTTTGACATTGAACTTTTGTGAGAAATGTACCTTTAACGCAATGTGTGCCCCTCTTTCCCCGCCTTCCTTAACCCTCTAAACACGCGCACGTCTTGACAAATGTCTCACGCGCTCGCTCCATCTAAAAACAGTTTTATTTTCGTTGTTTTTCTCTTTTTTTTTTGCAATTAGAGGTGCTTAACAATTGGAGAAGAGCTTGGAGACGAGTCGCGGGTCTTTAATTATTTATTTTCCTGTATTTTTCGTTGGGTGGGGGGGTTCTGCATGACTGTACAACAAGTCAATGGACTGAGAATCAATCAACGTTCCCAGCGATCGCCCGGCAATGTTAAGGTTAAAGAAATTACATTCGATGCCCTAAACTGATCGATCGATTCGAGGCACTAGCTAACTATCATCATCATCATCATCTGCGTCTTTCTCTTCTATCAATTACCGTTGAGTTTCTATATTTCCTATAATTTCCACAAACCGAATCGAGATATGGCCAAGGGAGAAAGATTAACTTGAGTTAAGGGGAAATTCAACCATTTCCATCAACTGAAGGAAGCCAAAGTACACTCTTATTCACAATAATTGCAAAGGCTACAACTTTGTATCTACATAAATTAGGAAATTTTTTTTTAATATAAGTTACAACCTTACATATTCTTAGAGAAATCTGCGTAATTGTTTAAATAAATCAGACAGAAGCAGACCTTTGGGAGGTAAGAAAGTGGCTCCAAAAATGTCGGATATTTTTTTATATCTATTTTTTTATATATATTTTTATATTTCATATTTTGTGACTTCTTATTATATTTATATATTTATATATATTTATATATTTATATTTAAATATCCCTCCCACAGAGAAATAAAGAAAAAGATTTTGCTTGTGTAATAAAGTTAAATAGAAGATATTTCCCCCTTTTCATTAGCTTTCAACAGCATTTATTATTTATTAGTATTTATTTGCTGAATTATTTCCTATTCATTAACTGGGCCTCTGACATTTTCTTACCAAACACACAAATAGATAAACAATATGGGCCGTTTACTATAATAGTTAATAATGCTTTAAAGTGCTTTGACTTCCCACAAACTCTCCGATTTTGCTGGAGTTAATCACAAGGTTCTGTCTATAAATAAATCAATCTATTGATCTCAGTTATCATATTTATCTGATTAATTCAGGTTTACCTTTAAACAGTTAATATTGTTAGATATTAAATGATATTATTACACATACAACATTTACTTTGCTGCCAAATCCATGTATTATATGATATTTTTCTTCCATAGGGAACCCCTCTTTATATTTTGGCTTCCACTTACTGAAGAACTTCATTATCTCGCAACTGCCCATCACTTTTAATAGTTATCATAACAATAACAATTATCTTGGCATCTCTTACCTGCAAATAAACAAAGAGATACATTAATTGTAGACTCCACAAACACCGAAATGCGAAGAAGGAAAATGTAGAAGGTCCGATCATATATGGGGGATTGTTAAGAGGTTCTCTGCTTGAACAATAAAATTTATAATTTATGCACGGCAAAGAAAAAAATAAAATAAATAAAAAATATCACTGCACAACAGATAATTCCATAAAAATTGGCAAAGGCCACGCCTCAAAGGTGTAAGTGCCGCGGAGCTATATCTATAAATAAAATTCTCTCCATGTGGTTACGATGTTGTTATTATTATTATTTTTGTTTGCCAGACTATTTTTAAATCCCAAAGGCAAAACAAAATAAAGTGCGGACGACGAAGTTTTCGGAGATTGGAAGATATATCTTGCTTGATTGTCGGAAAGGTTTACAAAGACATTGAAAACAGAACCGAGTCATTGCTCCGACCAGACTGCACTAAAGTTCAACAGTTCGAGTTCGCTTGGCATAAATGTGAGAAAAATCAATAAATCTCAATAATTAAAAACAAATTAACGTGGCCGAGTGTTTATTGCCTTTTAAGAAAAAAATACAAATAATATTAACTGAATGGAATTGAGTAAAACGCCTAGGCCCGGCCAAAATAAGAAAGCTACTCGACTGTGCGATACCCGGTACCAGAGGCTTTGCTAATTTTAATGGCCTTTGTCTACTTAAAAGATTGAATTTAAAACTAAAAGTTATAAAAAAAAAAACATAGAAAGGCTTACTACAGTTCGAAACCACGGTTCGAGACTCGATTTGAGGTGAAAGTGAGCGAGACGGATATAAAAGAACTATACAGTCTTATATCTCCCGTGTTTATCATCCGATTTCACTCATATTTGTTAGCTTTTAAGTCTCTGAGATCTATTGTTTCATAAGGACGTACAAACAGATCAAGAATATATATACTTAAAGGGGTCAGAGAAGCCTCCTTCTGCCCGTTACATGTTTTCACGCTTGACACCTTGTACCCTATGGGTACCGGGTATAAAAAGATCCCAAAAGAGCCAAAATAGTACGCTTTAACTTAGCCTTCAAGCTTGTTAACTAAGGACAACAAATGTTATATAATTAGTCAAAACAACAAATCAGGTAGAGAGACGGAAGAGTGAAACAAGGGAAGGTTAAATGAGTCTTTACATTTTGTTATTGTCTAAAGTATATATATAATATATATGATAAAAAGAAAACGTGAAATATATAGCAAGAATGTAAACTAAGTTGGGGAAATAGCAATGAAATTTTTAAGCCCCATGTTGGCCTTGTTCTTTCTCCCTGTTGTCAGTACATTGAACTGTTGTTAATGGACCGCTTACTTGCCGTTTTCTTTCTGATGTTTAGGGAGAGGTTCAAAAACCCTTACAGCTCGAAAATCTCTGAAGCGTTCAAGTTATGTAAAGAGCAGGAGAAGCTCACAGAAGACAGAGGATGAAGACAATGCTTTTTGTCAGATTTGTTTGAGGATCCATCAACATCTCGAAAGCATTTTCGGTGGTACTGCCGTTGCCGCTGCCGCTAATTAGCCAAAAAGTTTTTGCCACTCGCTGTTTGGGGAGAACAATGGTCTTCGCGAAAGAGACGGCAAGCGAGTGACCCGAAAGAGACGACTAGAGGCATCTCCATCAGCCTCTTCCTCCACCTCTGGCGCTCTGCTTGGGCGCATCTTTTCGCAAGCTGACCAGTTTTCTTGTCAGTTCCACTCGCTGCATCTGTGTGTTTCTTGCTGTTGCTATTTTCAAGGCAAGCACCAACGACCTTGACAGCATCTACAGACCCCCTAGCCCCCTAGTCCCCCTGCCATGCTGCCTCCCTCCCTCCGACAACGATCTTTAAAGCCGCATTCCTCTGGTTTGTCCATTTGATTTGCCTTTTCCTGCATTCCTCAACCTTTGCTTTTTGTGCTTCTTTTTAGCCAGCTTTTTTCCTACTTTCGGGCGCGGTTGATCTCTCTCCTTCGCAATCCGTTCTTGAGTCTATTCTTTTGCATTTCTCTTCTATTTGCGCTCGGAGTCTCTGAGACTCTGCAATTTGTATACTTGACATTCCTCGGCGTTTATAGTGCGGAACGTGCGTGCCAGTGTGCGCGTCTCTCCTCGCAGCAGCGCTGGCTCTGTGCGTGGCTCGCAATTGGCCATCTGACTGAGTTGGCCATCTGAAATTGGGTAGGACCAGTGCCCGCCGAGGGCTCCTTGGGCCTGCATGCCCTTCCAGAGGGCGTTATAGCTCTGGCCAGACGTTTGCAGTGTCCTTTTAGGCATTTACATTCGAATATTCGTGATGCAGGTGTCAGCAGCCGAGTCGATTTGGTCACTTCGTCCGTCTGTCACTCGCTTTTCTAGGTTTCTAGAGGTATTTTTCACAATAGTCTTATTTATTTAGCACACTACATGCTATATATCATATAATATAATAATCATATAATCTATATCGCATAATGGGATAATTAAAAGAACATATGATCATTCCAGCAACTACTCGGAGTTACGCTTTTAATTTAAAAATTTGACAACTATATGGTGTATATATAGATATATAGTATATATTGTATATATAGATATATAGTATATATTGTACACATATATATATATAGTACATATTTTACATATATTATAAAATATATATCTTATATATATAGTATATATTGTATATAAAAGAACATATGATAATTTCTGCAGCTTATCCGAGTTACGCTTTTAATTTAAAATTTTGACAACTATATGGTGTATATATAGATATATAGTATATATTGTACACATATATATATATATATATTACATGTTGTATATATATAAAAAATATTTATCTTATATATAGTATATATTGTATATAAAAGAACATATGATCATTTCTTCAGCTATTCCGAGTTACGCTTTTAATTTAAAAATTTGACAATTATATCGTGTATAAATATATATATACTATATATCGGTATGAATAGAAAAACGAAACGAAAAATAAAATAACAAAAATATCAACATTGGTTCGTTGATTTGTGGCATAAAGGAATATAAAAAATAAGATATAGTAATTGTTTTCGACTTTAAAATCAAGCATTGAATTTTATAAAAAATCTGGGAAACATCTTTCTTCGTCTACAGTGAGGCAATAATATGTTTGAATTAATTTGATAAATATCAGTGAACTATATTGTGTGTAGCTTTCATAGGAGGGTTTGGGTCAAACTGCAAGGGTATGCAAGCTTCGGCTTCCCGAAATTTGCATCGCTTGCTTGTGAATTAAATTATTGAAGTCGTAGGTATTTCATAATTTTGATTCAATGAGTACCATTTCTCAGCTTCCCCCAGAAATTGGCACCAAGCGTTGCCTTGAAACCCCTACGATCGACCCCGCCCCCCACTCACGATCTATCGTCGCAGGCTGCAAGGCGATGCAATTGCATATTGCACTCACTCAATTATAACAAATTGCAAAGTAAGCCATAAGCCATTAATTGTCTTTGTTGGTGGCAAATATCATCGAGAATCAAGTAGAGCTGGGGGGAGGGAGAAACCGGGTGGCGATCGGCGCATTTCGTGAATAACAATTAAAGCAATTACAACGGAGAGAAGAAAATGCAGCTAGAAAAGCGACGTAACAATTGCGAAATAATTCTCGATTAACTTGAAGCGGCATTATGAAAACAAAATAACAAAATAGCAAAATAACATATTAATAAGTGAAGCAAATAAAATCAAGACATGTGGAAAAGTTTTCGTTTTTGTTGCCTTTTCATCGCTGAGATTGTAAAAGAGGTTACGAGTTTAAATACGTGAGTGTGTGAATTATCAATGAATGTAAAGTTCATTTCAATGGAAACGAAATAAATATATATAATATATATATATGTATATATATACGAAATACTATCAGTGTATTTCTATGAATCGTATGAGGGAAGAGTTTCAAGTATTAATTATATAGCCACACATACATATGCTGTATGTGGCCGTGTTATTATTTAAATTATTAACTAAAACCTACAAAAATAAGAGGGTACAATCTTGAAATTTACTAAAACCGACCAATAACTGTTATATTTTTAATTATAATTATTCACTAAACGAACTTCCCCAATTTTCGGGTCTAACAACTAATAATATTTCTTGAATTAATAATTAAATACTGCTAAACCAAAGCACGAAGCATGGTAACATAAAAAACATTAAAAAAAACACACATAAAAAATAAGTATAATAAAAAAAAAAGCGGTATTACAAACTAGTAAAAATAAAGAAAAACTCGACAATAAAATACCCGGTACCAGATCACAACTATAGACGAATAAGATCATTGTTTCCCCTTTTCAGACTCTTGTCTAAAGAAGTATTTCTACTATACAAATTTTGTACAGTGTACCAGGTTTAATAAGCAACAAAAACAAAAACAGCTCACAAAATCATAACAAATATTGTTGCCATTTTTTGTTGTGTGGCAACATAACGTAAAAGGCGAGCGAAAGAAAGGGAGGCACTTACGATGGGGGAGCGAGAAGGCTAGGGTCAACATGGGTTAAAGCCTTCAACATGAGCCAATGCAAAAAAAAAGCACAACAACGACAACGCCGGTTTTTAAGTCCCAAAACTATGTCACGATTTTTATTTGGCAATACTTTTCTTAAAGGCTTTTAACAGGGAAATTAACATACGAAAGTATTATTACAGAAACAAGAGTCATTCGAAAGAACAAATCAAGAAATAGAGGAGGAAAAATATGATTAAATACATTTATTAGTTATTATTAATATTATTTATTAATTATATTCGATAGAATGAGTGTTTAAATTGTAAAATATTGCTCGCAAATTAAGTAGCTGGAAGGTTAATGTCTTACTAAAATACTCAAGAATAAATATATATATTTAATGGGGTCCGAGATGCGTTGTTTACACTTGTGGTATGAATAAAATTAACAAATAAAATCGAATAAAATCAAAGAACAATTAAATAGGGGAACAAACTGCCTGCTCCTGTCGTCCCTCCCTCCTATATATATCTATATACCTTCTGCTTCTTCTTAACCAATTCATACACCTCATACACCTTGTCATGCTTCTTAAGTCCCCTGCTTAAGCCTTGTTCCTGTGCTACCTACACATACATTTTGGCCAAAAGGAATGAACGAACAGTCAACTGTTCAAGCTACGCGTGACGAATTTTTAACCGTTTTTTTTTTCCTTTTTTTTTTAACTCTGTTTTTGGAACTCATTTCCAACCGTTTTTCTGCTTCTTTTTTTGTTGTAATTGTTCATGCAAATCACGTAAAATGTTTCCATTGCTTGGGCAAAATGTTGCGCATACGCCGTGTTGCCAATTGTCCAAAAGTGGTTTGCCAGTTGCCTCGGCAATTAGACCATTTCATTTGCCAGCTTTTGCTTTGAATCTTACTTTTGTGGCCGCTGCTGGTTTTGACGAAAAGGTAAATCGGCTTTGGCCGGATTTTTTTGTTTGTTTTCGAGCGTGAAATGCTGAAATTTTGTCGCCAGATAGCACCGTTAGCATTTATCAGTTAGTCACCACTTTTGCGCAAATGAATTAATTAGTAGAACAAGTTGGGGCTCAGAGGCTCAGAACTTAAGCTTGTGATAAGAATATTAAGGTGAGCACTTTGCAAAAAGACTTGTATTTAGTAAGTAAAATAAGGGATTTCAGGTTTGAATTATATATTCCTGTATATCCCTATTAAAGGCATACCCTTTGGCAGGTTCCATAATACACAAACCTAGTAAGAAATATTACTATCAAACTCAAGTTGTGTGTGCGAAATTTACCCGAGAACGAGTTCAGTTCGTTGACTGGACAGACGGACGGACAGTGGATGATGCAAGCCGCTTCGTGTGGTGTTATTCAACCGTCGCGCCGCCAACAAAGTAACAAACCTGCGTTGTGCATGAGAAAACAAATTTCCATACATATATTGGGGGAGTGGAGGCGGGGCGGGGCGGTACTTTGGACGGGACTTAAGGGCTCTACAACGATATCTGTATTTGCATCCAGGCATTCATATTACAAGGGGGTGAAGAGACAGCAGTAGAGGGGCTGGTGATAAGAACCTGCGATAGGGAGACACTGGAGATAGTTGTCAGCGGCGGTGTAGTGGCGATAATGAATTTCCAAGTTGACATTGGGCTTAATCGAGGAAAAACTACAAAACTAATCAAGCGATTAATCGATCAATCAACTGGCACTGAAATTAATGAGCCGGACGAACGGAATGAAATATAGATAGGGGGGTAGATATAGAGTTCGATTCCAAAATTGGCCGGGCACAAAGGTGACAATGAGGCGGGCTTTTAATTAAAGCAAACAGAATGCAATGATGACGCATTAAGGCCGGGGAAAAAGACGCACAGACGACAAACATTTCCGCTGAATTCATTAAAAAATACACATGTATATATATATATATATATATATATGTGTATTTGCGACTGAAAACGCATTCAAATGACTAACGAAATATAAATCCCGACACAAGTGCAATGCCAAAATGGCATTTGACCAAGCCATGGAAAGAGGAACCGGCAAGAGAACAAGCCAAAAGCTGCAAAAATATGTAAGTACAGGCTGGAAATGTAAGGCCAAACGTAAGTGTATCTATATACACCCCTATACCATTCTCAAGAGCAAGGAAAACTGTACCAGGCCCCTATATCTAATCGATGGTCAGGGCAATTAGTGTGCTTATCGCTTCGGCGATAAAAATGCGCCACAATAATAGGAACGACTTCGGGAAAATAAAGAGAGCTTTTTGCCATGCTCAAAATTTTTCTTTTTGTTTAAAACGATAAAAAGCTATTACAATTTACAGGACAGATTTGTTAAATATTCAGTGTTAACCCTCACAAAAATTATCTGAAATATAATTAAGCCATTTTCTATAAATTAATCCCTGCTAATTTGGATAGGGCTGACTTGTTATTTTTTACTGAGAAAATGTGGCGTTTTAAGCCACTTTTAATAATAATATAATATAACTGAGAACATTGGATTCAAGATAATATCTTAAACACGTTTCATTGGCCTAGATCGATGCTAAAGTTATTTAATTAACTCGGATAGTAAGTGTGATATATCTCTCTCTCGCTGCAGACATTAATCAGCGAAAATATTAAAAAAGATACAAGAAAATATCTCGCGTTGCGGAGTCGCATTCTTGTTATCATATCTCATGCAGAAAAGCAGCGATGAGAGGGAATATAGGGTAGATAGATAGATAGTACGGGGAAAACACCGCCCGTTCCAGATATGAGTGTCTGTGTGTTTGTATGCCAAGATAAAATTCCACTGCGTCGTATAAATATTACGAAAAAACTCACGAAAATGTTCAGTAATCACGCGGAGGGTCTATGGGGACCAAACTCTTTTGCAATTTTAACTTCGCTTCACTATGCCCAATGCAAAGTAAAAAAGCTACAATATATATAATATTTACTTTATAACTTGGCAAGAACTTCGCTGGTTACGCTGCCTAGAGCTTCGCATTTGGTGGGAGGGCGGTGGGTGTTTTAGAGCCCATTTCAATGCCACTGCACACTGATTTCGGACTCATTCGCTTGGTTTCGGCCTTGACTGGAGTCAGCTAACCACAAAAAAGTAGTTAACAGCTTGAAAACGTTTTGGTACAAAAGAGAATCGTATGCAAAAGGTTAAAGGCCATCGCAGCGCGTCAAGCGGAAATGGAAATCAAAATTAAAGTTTCAAACAAAGAAAAAAATGGCCTAAAAAATGGCTCAATTACCAAAGCAATAACAAAGGCAAATACAGAAAAAATCAGGCAAGGCAGCAAACCAAAAATAAATAACAAATTTAGTTTTTGAAACGTCCTTGGCATTTGTCAAAGCTGTCACAGGGCCGGCGAAAAGGAGGAACTTACAGGATTTTTGGAATTTGGCTTGGTGGAAAGCTAAGGGCTAGGAAACGCGGCTAAAATATAAGCTGGGGATATGTTTGGACAGCTGACAGGAGCAGGAGCGATATTTAAATTGGAATTTCTGAAAGGGAACTAGAACAAAAAATACACTGCTGCCGGATTGCATTTATTCAAATTTCGATTATTATTATAGCCAATACCCAAAGGCAGCGAGGCTATTATAGCCTGATATAAGATACATCCTTGATCTAGAGACTCAAAAGCCAGGAGCCATTTTTTGGGGAGATAATTTGATACTTTTTCGCCTTTAGCTTAACCATTCGGCAAATTGTCGTGACATTTGTCAGTAGTTCACATTTAGTTGTCACCCCTGTCAATGACCCTACATCCCCTGCAGCTATACCCCTCCGCCACCCTGTTCCATCGAAATGATAGCCAAAAACCTCATTAAATGCAGCTGCAGCTTTATCAACAAAAGGGAAGAACAACGAAAAGGGGCGGAGGGCGGGGTTTATGGGAGCAATTAAAGTTCAATGCAGCTAGTGGAAAAACAAAACAGAAGACACACTGGGAAAAAAGAACAAAAAAACAAAGAGATAACTTTTTTAATTAGGGAAATCTCTATGGAAAATGATATAGTGATTTATATATATATAAATATAAAAAGGAGACTATTTGTAAAGTTTCATTCACTTAGAAACGGACAGACGGACAAATGGACAGGGCTAAATCGAGCCTGCTGATGATGCTGATCAAGAATATATACTATTGATTAAATGTATGATTCATGCTTTCACACTAAAATTGTTTACGGTGCAGTAGATCCGCCAGAAATATCCGAAAAGCAAATATATATTGTGCCGGGGTGTGGGTGCCTTTTCAACACGTCCCAAGGGTTGCAATCTAGACTCCCATTTACTTAATGTCAATGTCCAGGGTTGCCGACCTCACGATTTATACTCTGGTGAGAGGCGGGGGTGCGGGTGGTGCTGCTTTTGGACAAGAAAATGTCTCCTCATTTTATGTTTGGTCATAAAATATGGTTTTAAGTGTACGATTTTTGTGTATTTGAGGGCAGAGTAGCATCCTTTCTCTCCTTCCACTCATAATCGCAGTTAACAACAACAGATGACAAGGAAATGTTTACAAAATATAATTTTCTTGGTCTTCTCTTGATAAGCTTTCTGTTTTGTTCCTGCTGCTGCTGCTGCAGTCGGTGATAAAACAATAATAAAAGCAGCACAAGAATGTGTTGATTGCACTTTCTTCAAGTTTTTGTCTCTCTCTCGATCCAGCTATCTCCGGCTCTTTTTCTTTTCTGTCGAGTCTTCTCACTTGGCTTTTTATTGTCTTCAGTCTTCTGTTGTTATCGTTGCTATACCCTTGCAGGGGGTATTACAATTTTAGTAAGAACTTTGCAAGGCTTTATACGCTTCCTTTCTTTATTAATTTCTTCTTGACGCAATTATCTCAAGAACAACTATTTTCTGTGGCTTGAAGGCAAAAGTTATTATGGTGGTTATGGCTTTATTCTTACTCCCTGGAGCTGGAGCATACTTATATATTTTATATTTATATTTTTGAATGTTTGTTATAATTTAAATAATTTAATAATAAAGTAAACAAGGTTTGGGAATGGAGTGGAAATTAGTTCACCATCATCACCACTCTAGCCTGTGGGATTTCATGTCCCGCTGACATTTTCCAGCAAACAGAATGAATTTCCATAATTTATATATACAGACATGTCAAGGCCACATTCCCAGTAATCCAACCCACCAACCCAAACCCCCTCGCATTTTCGGTCTTGCTTAAAGCACAGCCAAGATACATATATTGAAATATTCAATTAAAATGAACTCATCATCGACAGTTTGGGGCGCTTCTTTATTTCCATTCCATAAAAGAGATAATCAAAACTGTATCAATGCGAGGCAATAAATTATTGGCAGCGTGGGGGTGTATCGACTGGGTTTCTGCCTAATTAGCCAAAATGGATATTTGAAAAATTAATTTGCAAATAAACAAAACAACAACGAAGCTGAGAACACGAGAGAAGGAGCAACGGCCTTAGTGGGTCCATTTAATTGCGTTTTTGCTTCACCAAATAAACAATTCCATTAATACAAGCCACGCACCAGGAGATAATGGGGAAGATTCATCAATTGTTACCGATTTTTTCTATGCTCTTCCAGTATAAACATTGGATTATATATTTAATTACAGATTTTAATCAATCTTGTGTTTAATCCCATCCAAGAATAATGTCTAGACCAACTGAAACCACTTTTAGTTTAAAGAAATATGTTTCCCTCTCCGAACTTTATGGAAAACAAATCCTTACTAATTTTATCTATATTTTCTTCTCTACAAAATCTATCGATTTCGCCTGTAAAAACAAAGGGGAAATCTCAAGTCCTGTTGACTTTGTCGATAGGGTCCTTCAACGCAAAAATAAAGGAGAGGGGGCTGAAGGAACAAGATGTGCGATAGGCCCACATCCTTTGCACCAAACCCAACCCTATATCGCCGATACACACATTCCTCTCGAGTGACGCACGCGTCAGAGGTTACCACTGAACTTCGACTTGGACAAAAGCCCAGGAAAATAAATTATATTGGGGGTGGTTATAGGCTGTTTTCCCTTTGTATTCAGTTTTCCAGGGACTCTGGACCTTGCCCATCCACAAATTGGTTTGAGCCCCAGCAAAATTAATGCAGACCGAGTCAGAAACAAGCCCAAAAGTCGTCATTTATCAGCTGTTTCAGTGTGTATGTATTTTTCTGTGTGGGTGTTTTCGGGTGGCCTTTTTGGCCGGGATTCTGGCCCCCTTTTGGGGGTTGTTATCCCGTGACGTCAGTCACTTTCATTGAGGTTATGTTAGGTCGAAAATACTGCATAATTTGGGTTGTGAATTAGAAATGTGTATCTTAGCAGCAAAGTACTTTGTGAAACTCTTATTTAGTTAATATGTAGAGCTTAGCTGGAAAGGAATATTCCCACCATTTAGATTTGAAATAAAATAAAAGCAACTTGTAATAACATTTAAATTCAGAGCAGTGTTTTTGTTTAATTAAAAGGTTTACACATAGTTCTACACAACTTTGTTATGTCTTTATTTTAATCATTATTGCGTTAGCTCCACGCCCTTCTCTATGTTCTCACATATTTGAATATTGTCAAATAAACAAATAAATAACATACAACTTCATGTGGCCATTTGACAAAGATCGTATAACAGAAAAAATAAATAAATAAAAACCAAAATAATCTCACATGTAAAACCCCTTACCCCTCAAGGTGTTGTTTTCCCCGTGTGCGAGAGGATTGAATTGAATTGTAATTATTGTTATTTACTATTGATTCGCATATTCGCATATACAGAAAACATAAGCCCATATACACATACATTCTGCGCAAAAAATCGAATCAAGTTTCCATTATGCAAGCGATCGGGTTGGCTTCGGCTTCGGCTGCTGCCCACAAAGTTCGTCCTAATTTCCTATTGAAAGGCCAACTCCGTAACTGGACAATCTGCCAATGTTGAAGTCAAGTGGGCTTTGTGAAGTCTGGTGGAAGTTACCAAGAAAAAAACCAACAACTAATCTCCAACTCCGGTGTCCACAACTTCATTTGTCTCGCTGTCAATTTGTATTTCTGTTTCTCCATATAAATTGTGCCATAGCTACTCTTTTTCTTATATTTTTCCATATATCAGCCAATCCATCCAAGTCCAATTATGCACGGCCCAAATGTAAAAAATATTTTTTTATTGTATTTCCTGACCATTGGGCCAACATTTTCGCATTCCTCTCCCCCCTTGATTGATTGGCGGTCTCCTTTTTGGTTGGTCATTAGGGTTAAACTTATTAGGGGCGAACTTGATTGTGGGATTTACAAATTTACTTAAATATTTTTTAATCCATTTATTCGCACAATTTGCTATTTTCTCATATAAGTTCTATGTGAACTATTCATTTTTTAAATGCACTTACAGATCTTCTGTCTGCTTTATAAGATTCGTAATATATGACTTGCAAGCATTATTCACATATTATAATTAAGGGGAATGAGTTTATTAAAAAAAACAAACAAATTTATGTGTGTCAAGCTTACGCACAACAGAAGTGAAACTTTTAATATTTCTGTCTCAGTTTAGTTTAAAAATAATAGGTTTAACAATGCTATGACGAAGCATTGAATTTGTATTTCTCATAATTTCTTATACAGCAATGAATTTCGATTTATGTATAGTTCCAAAAATTTTCAATTTATTTACCACTATCCAATACAAGTTAAAATTATTTAACTTATTTAGAATTACTCAATATTAAATGCAGAAGCTTTTAACGCTCTCTATTACTTTTACTATGTCTAAGCTATGGAATACATGAATTCATAAATTCGCGAATTCTAAAAATGCCCTGTTAATGCGACAAACACGAATTCATTTATTTGTGTCTACATTTATTTTAAATTATACAAGTTATAAGTTCTTGTAATAAATTAAATCTTGAAATAATATAAGCAAATAAATATTGATTTAATTAACTTATTATTTGCAACATTCCAACGCATAGTTTTCAATTAATTCATTTATCCCCTAACACACCTGGGCTTCCTCTTCCGCGTTATCTTTTTGGGACAGATTAAGCCGAATTAAGTTAAGAGGGCCATTTTTTTCTGGCCCACCGAACAAAACGCATTTCATGATGGAAAAGATCAAAAAATTATCGCTTAACAAAGCAAACGACTCTAAAAAAAAAACAAAGAAGAAATAATAAAATAAAAAGAAGCAGAGAAGAGAAAAAACGCAAGGCAAAAGCAAACGCGGCAACAAGTAGCTCTCGTGCGAATGCGGAACCAGAGAATCATGAGAACATATACAGAATAACCCAAGTAAAATAACCTGTCTGGGTCAGAACCTTTTCTGCCAAATAAGGGATATTTAAGGAATTTCAGGGGACTTACATTATATAAAATATTTTAAAAGTGTGTATGGCTATAGGACGCCAACAGAAGAAAAACAAAACCTACACAAGCACCGTATTCAAAGGATTGCTACAACAAAACACATATGCCGATGCGGACGGCTTTACTTTTGCTGTTGGACTTGAAGGAGGTTTTTGTTGTCGGGCTCCGAGCTCGCCATTCCATGCCCAACCCTGATGTTAAATTATTTGTTATGTATTGATTTTTATTGTTGCTCAACATTTCATTCATTTTCCATTGGGGGGAGACTGTTCCTCGATAAGAGCAAAGATCCCAAGACGCTATCACTGCCGTTCACAAATAACTGAATTTCGAGCGAATGCTTACGAAACTCAGAAGTCGAGTGGGATTTTTTTTTAGTTATTAATTTTGTTATTTGCCTTTCGTTGATAACGTATCACACAGTGGAGGTGAAAAGGAATGGGGAATAATGATAGATAGGGTCGTAGGTGGGGTGTATGAAGAAGCAGTAGAGGCGCTAAATGGGGCTGGTGGAGTCAAAAGAATGGAGGGACGATAGTGGAGAATAGAAGGACGGGGAAGAAAGCTCGATGCAAACTAATGAGGTAGAAGTGCGAAAAAAGTATAATGAAATCTGGGCAAAAAATGCAAATCTATCTGAAAATAGAGGTAGAAGGAGGAGAAAGACAACTAACGACTGAGAGAAAGAGGGAAGGAGAGCGAGAGGGAGCGAGTGCATAGGGAACACTACAGGAAAATATACGGGAGAGAGGGCGGGTTAGAGGGAGACACCGCTTGCTGACCTTCTGTGTGCTAACAGCTGCTCTCTGGGAAAAAGAAGAGTGAGAAAAGGGCGTAAACGATAGGGAGAGGGAGGC
The DNA here is from genome assembly GCA_008042775.1 of Drosophila pectinifera. NCBI lineage: Eukaryota > Metazoa > Arthropoda > Insecta > Diptera > Drosophilidae > Drosophila > Drosophila pectinifera. The sequence goes on along the minus strand of VNKC01001171.1, from coordinate 19,695 downwards.
AGGCAGGCAACGAAAAGGAAGGAAGAGTGGAGAACAGGAAAAGGCACTGTGGTTGCACAAATTTAAATTTAAACAACTTCTTGAAGTAGCTGCAAACATAGGTAAATTTAATGAACCAATATCGAATTGTTCAACTAAATATTGTTTTATAATCAAACATGTCGAACATTACCATTAGCCTTCGTTAGACATAAGGTCTAAGTGGTAAAGAAGTTTAGTTCTGCAACAAACAAATTCCATTTCGAGAAATTTATACGCAAAAAGTGTCTGAAAAAATCCAGCACTTGAGATTATTCATGTTTTGTATTAATTTTAATTGTGGCAACGCTTTACAAACCCACTGTGCCCGTTGTCCACACAAAAACTCTCTTTTTCTCTCTGTCTGCCGTCGCGGCTCGTGTTGGTGTGTGTGTTAAGTAGAAGCTCACACACACACACTTGACAGGCGACACGAGAAAAGGAGAAAAAAGGCAAATAAAACAAGTTTTGAGACGCAGAAGTTTTTCACAAAAAAAAAAAAAACCAACTCGGCTGCTGGCTGACTTTCTATAACATTTCGTAGCTTTTGTTTCGGTTTTCGCTTTTGTTTTTTTTTGGCAGCTGCTTTGAAAGATGCGAGAAACTTGTTTTTTTTTTTTTTGGCAAAACAGAAGAGACTGCAACAACTGCAGAAGAAGGTAGAAGTAGAAACTCACCTGGCAAACGGCGTCTGCTCCACCTCGTAGATCTCGTTTATATCGTGCGATACGAGTAATCCCTTCAATCGATCGGCGTCCACATCCAAAAGTCCGTCCCCAATGGGAAAAATTCCCTTTTCGGTGAACATTGTTTGTGTGTATGGTGTGTGCTAGTGTGTGTGTGTGTGGGCAGCAGCTGCAGCAGATCTTTCGGATATCTTTCTTCTTTTTTTTAATTTACTTAATACAATTTCGTTTGCTGGTTATATTTTCAGCTCCTTTTGCTTAATATTCTCAACTGCACAAGAACAAAAAAATAATGGTTGAAAAGGAAAACACACGAGATTTATTAAATTCTTTCGAAAAACGTTGCGCGCGCGCTCTCTCTCTCTTTTCCTCTCAAAATTCCAGTACAAAAACCAAAACTACACAACTACAATGCACACACATACACACACATGACCAAAAATATAAAAAAAAAATTTCCCGCGTATGTATGTATGTGATGCTGTTGCTGTGTTGCTTTTGTTTTTGTTATTCCTGCTATACCGTTTTTTTCTCGAAGACTAACTTCAAAAAACTAAGAAGCAGCAGGCAGGAGCTGAGCAGAGCGGGGGCTAACGCGAAAAACTTTGTGGTATGCACGGCACACAGCACTCGTCCCAGTCAAGTCAAAGGGGGCCAAAGGCAAAGGTAAGGTACAAAAGACTCGCGCACGAACCGTTCGTTGGCTTTTGGTGGAGCGGATGGCAGCGAAACGCGAAACAGCGAAGCGAAACAATTCCGCGTCCGATTCGATGTGAGGGCGCGCAGTGTGACCGCGGTTCGGCTGTAGAGCTGGTAAGCCATTGATAGCCATATCGATATTATTTGGAAACAATCGATAACACTTGGCTGAATATGAGACTGCGCGACAAGGTAGCCCCTGTGCGTACTATGCCTGCATTTTGCAGTACTGCCTTTTTTGCAAAACTGATTTTTTCCAGTAGACAAGTAATATAGAAGCTGGCGCAGACAAAGAGTTGTGTTAAAAAGGGATATAATCGATTATTTCTCACTGTTTCAGCTTATCGATGTCTCATTGCGCCCAACTATCACCAGTTGGCACTCGTTGTGTTTTCTGCTTATCGATGTGTTGTTGTGCCCAACTGTCACCACTAACCACTCGTTTATTTTCAGCCTGCGGCTTGAAATTCCATGTTTTTCTAAGACCCGAGGCAGTGTTGCCAATCCAGCTTTTTTGCGATGTATTTTTCAAAGTCAAATGGCGGGAAAAAGTTAATACAGCAGTAGGCTAAAAATCTGGCTAGTAACCGTTATTTTCTTAAAATAACCAGAAGGTACGAAATAAGAAAACATTTCTTTAATTAAGATATCTAAGACGTGCTATAAGGAATAAATTAAATATTCATGTAAAATATATGAATAAAATGAAGATGCATTTAAAATATATGGGAATTTTGTATATCCATGTAATACAAGGCTCCTAAACTCCAAGCTTGGCTATTAATGAGTTCTTGAAGGAGTCGGTTAACTTTGATACGGACAGGGCGTCGATATTGTCCAAACGTCGCAAAAGAAAGCCTGAGATGACCGCTTTCGAGACCGCTATGATGGCAGCGGTCACCATTCAAATGTAAACAAGCACGGATCACTGATTACTGATCCATCACTGATCAGTGATCATGGCTTACGGGCGTACACGGTCCATCTAAAATGGTTCGAGATTGAAACAGAATCAGAACCGATCACGGCATGGCATTTGTCCGATTCTGGGACATGGTCACACCGCGCGCCAGTTTAAAAAATAACTCAACGCCGTGTTATTTGTTATTTTGGTAGCTCAAGTTTTTACTTTTCCTTTTAGAGGTGCGGCGAGCACGGCCCAGCCCACAAATAGTTGGCATCTCGAGTGTCTATTGAATTCTTAATTTATATTTAAATTTATGCTTGCAGTTCCCTGGCTTTCCCCTACCTTGCTTCTGCGTCGCTTTCCCATGGTTGTGTAGGTGTGAGTGCTCTATTTGCATGCACTGAGCGAAATTTAACATAGCGACTGCTTCGAATTTTCACTTAATGTTTATAGAATGGATAGATGAAATCTCTCTGTTATTTCCTACGCACTGTAAGATCTGAAATCGGAATGTTTCATTCATATCCCTTGAAGATCGCCAGAGTCATGAGTTTGATTCTAAATAATTGCATTATATTTATTTAATTAAATTAATTATAGTGGCATTTAATTCAATATAGTGGCCTCTGATCTGTATTATTTCTTTGTGTGGATGGGATGGGGGATATGCATTATGTTTGCACATGTGCGTGTGGATTTTGTGGCTATATTTTTGTCACTACGACGGCATCTCAAGAATGCGGAGCAACAGAAATAAACCAAGTGCAAAAACCTTTAGCATCCGTCTATTAATAATGCCGTCGGTCTCCGAATCTCTCTATTTATTTATTTTTTGCCGGGCAGCCCTGCACTTTTCATGAAAAACTCCTCTTGGCAGCAGTTCAAGTTTAGCAGATCCGGCTTTTGACCTACGGAGAAAATGCCTGCTGGGCCGTCCGTTCATTCTGAATATAGAAAATGGGATGCCGATCGAAAGTATCCCGAAAAAATGTGAAAAGAACGACGGGGAAACTCATTAGCTTTTGAAAACTTAAGAAACTTTATTCCGTTTTGAATGTTACTGTCTAAAGAATAAAGGTTGTCGCTTGGAGCTTTTAGTTATTAATTTTGCTTTTAATTTTACTTAGGAATGGTAATGTTTTTTTAAGGCATTGATGTTACAAAAATATCTAAATAGTTAACGATTATATAGACTTGTTATAGGTCTTTATTTTTGAAATAAAAATAGAAACGCACTACAATTTGTCAAAATATTAAAGCCAAATGATGGATGATTGAATATCTAATAATAATTTATTTATTTCACATTTATTTACAAAGACGGTGAGCAAACTTAAAAAATACATTTTATAAAACCGGTGCAAAAGTAAATCTTCCGTTTTAATTAAATTATTTTTGGAATGTGCTTTATAAAACTGTTAAAAATTTATTTCATGTAATTCGGCAACATTCATATTGCATAAATTAGGTGCTGGTTATATTAAATAATAATAATATAAATAATAATAATAATAATATAAATAATGTATTGAAAAGCTTATCACTTTACCCGGCAATTTTGAGAATGTAGTAAATAGAAAATCAACAAAATATAATTCTAAATGAAGCTGTATAGCTTAAACCATTTACATTTATATAAATATAATAATTATTTAATGATTGTGAAGTTGAATTTTCGAATTTTCCACTGAAAAACTCTTGTCTTTGAATTTAATGCAATAAGCATTGGTTCGAGCCCACTCGATTCTAGCCTTCCCACTTAATATATTATTTATATATATTCTTTCTTTATTTTAAAAAATTAACCTCTCTCCTAATATCGACCAAAAAATAATCTTTTTTTTCTACTCAAAATATATTCGAAACAATTTGTGAATTTCCTCCTCTTGGATGTATGATTAATTTGCAAAACTATGTATGAATGCGAGTCCAAAACGCGAGACGACAATGGAGGACACTTCGGAATTTTGGCAACGGCATCTAGTTTCCTTTTGGGAAAGCGGAAGGAGAGGACTTGAGGTCCTGAAGGCCTATGGGTCTATGCAACGGGTCATATGGAGATGGGCCTACTCGGGGCAGTACGTGCATCGGGGACCGCCAGCAGCGTGTTCGCTGATGTCGTCGTCCTGGCTGCCAACCCCGCTGCCACCGGGTCCTCCACTGGAGTCATCGCCCTCCGCGCTACTGCGATAGTCATCGATGATGGCCTGCAGCTCCTGCTGGGCGTCCATAAACTCCTGCTCCTCCATGCCCTCTCCGGTGTACCAATGCAGGTGAGCCTTTCGCCGCAGCATCGCCATGGAGGCGTCCAGGAGGCGCTGGAAGAGCGACTGAATCGCCGTAGTGTTGCCGATAAAAGTGGCGGACATCTTCAAGCCCCGCGGCGGTATGTCGCAGATGGCCGTCTTGATGTTGTTCGGTATCCAGTCAACGAAGTTGCTTATGTTCTTGTTCCGGACACCGGTCATCAACTGGTCTACCTCGCGCGGCGACATTCTGCCCCGAAAGATGCCGGCCGCCGTCAGCAGCTTGCCCCGGCGCAGATCGATGGCGCACAGCAGGTTGTTGCTGGAGAAGATCTGCTGCACTAGCTCCGAGACGGTGCCCTTGCTGAACTGCTGCTGCTTGCACGTGACGAGCGGGGCGAATCCCGGTATAAGGAAGTGCAGACGAGGGAACGGCACCATGTTCACATAGATCTTGCGCAGGCCAGCGTTCAGCTGGCCCGGGAAGCGCAGGCAGGTCGTGATCCCCGACATGGTCAGGGCCACTATATGGTTGATGTGCTCGTGTCCGGACGTCCTGATTTGCAGGTTTCGGTTACAGATCTGAAACAGGGCCTCGTTGTCCAGACAGAAGGTCAGATGCGAGTTATTTACTAGGGCCGGGGTGCTCAGCAGGGCGTTGTACGGCTCCACCACCACTTGGGACATGTTGGGCGATGGTATCGTCACATAGTTGCACAGGAGGTTGTCGGGATACTGCTGCACGAGGGCCTCCATTATCAAAGAGGTCAGGCCCGAGCCAGTGCCTCCGCCTATCGAATGGAGCAGCTGGAAGCCCTGCAGCGAGTCCACGGACTCCACCTCGCGCCTCGTATTGTCCAGCACCTGCTCAAGGATTTCGGCCCCATCCGTGTGGTAGCCGCGAGCGAAGTTGTTCCCGGCACTCTCCGATCCGGCCACAAAGTTCTCCGGCCTGTACAGCTGGCTGCTCGAGTTCAAGCGCTGGATGGTACTGGCCTCCGTATCAATGATTATGGTCCGCGCATAGAACCTCTTGCTGGCTGTGGCGTTGAAGAACACATTGATGCGCTCCAGCTGGAGGGGACTGGTGCCACCGAAACGCCCTGAAGCGTAGTCCACGCCGTGCTCGTGGGAGATCACGTGCCAGAACTGAACCAACCGGGGGTTGAGGATTAAATTTATATTAATCAATTTACAATAATGTATATTAAACAGTGGAAAAAGCGTGACAGAACCGTCTTCTTCTAAGGAAGCTCTCAGCTTGAAAAACTGAATGCCTTAAGGGCCCTTGGACCCACTGTCTGCGCAGTCCTGTCTGGTTTGAAAAGGACTATACTTACAGCATCGCCTATGGCATTGCCGGCACCGCCAATCTGCAGGGTGACTATCTCCCGCATCCTAATGCTAATCCAATCTCCACGAAGCTACAAAATCCCAGGAAGCCACTACTGCATCGCTGCGGAAGCTCCTTTCCTCAGCTATTCTCTCTCAGCCTCTCTGCTGCTGCTTTCGGTTTTCTTGTGGTGAACTTCTCCAGGCCTCCCTGATCCACAGATTTTTAGGTTTATATATTTCTTTCAAACGCATTTTTGATTAGCATCACCAGGAGAGTCGATCTCGCCATGCCTATCTACTTTAAACATTCGCTGTCTTTATGTACATCCTTTGACTATATAGATACAATCGGACAGGAATCAAAGACACCTCCGGTCGGCTTACCGTAAGAGTTTAGAATTTAATGGGGGAGATTTTAAAATAAGATGGTTTTATTAAAAAAAAAGTATAGAAGTGGAGCGCTGCTCAGACGTCCTCTGCCATAAGCACCAGCTACTTCTCCTTCTTCTCGGCGGCCAGTGAGTTGTACAGGCGGTTCACCTCCACGGCCACCAGGTTGTCCAGCACGATGCCATTCTGATCGATGAAGGCGGCGCAGGATTTGCTGCTGGTCTGCTCGCGTCTCTTGCCGTTGCGCGAGTCCCGCACGCTCAGGGTGAGCAGGTACTTGTCGTCGTACTTGCGCATGTCGGAGCTGGCCTCCCAGAGGCGTTCGCGCTCCTTATCCTTTTGCACGGCGACCGCGAAGGTGCCCTTCTCGCGGAAGCTCGAATGGAGTGTCAGCACGCCCATGAGGGCGAAGTAGGCCAGGACGCTGAACATGAGGACGGGGCGCGATTGCGGGAACGGGTGGGTGAAGTCCCAGGCGTGGGCCATAATCGCCACGCCCACTGCCAGGGCGCAGAGGGCCAGTCGGGTGTTGACCAAGCCAAATTGCTCCTTCAGCTGCGGCCGGTCGCCCAGAAGGCAGGTCTTCACGGCATCGTCCAGGGCGTGCTTCACGGCGGAGCCATCCCACTTGTTCACCTTCACGAGCTGCAGTTAGCAGGGAAAACAAATTACTTATTTGCAGTGACGTGGTCTTGAGCCACTTTTCCAAGCCGGCAAGAAGTCTGCCTCTAGCCTGCCTGCCTGCGGAATATTTCTTACCTCCTCGCCGGGCTGTGCCTTTTCCTCCTTCTTGGACATGGTCAGTGGACTTTTTGGGGCTTTGCTTCTGAGACCTGGCTTCACGTAGCTTCCAGTCGGTTTTGAGCCAAGGAAAAACAAATTTTCTCGAGTTTCCTCCTTTTTCTTTAGTGACAACGCGACAATCAATGTGACCGCAGTTGCTGTGCCGAAATATACCACTAACTCAAATGTCACAGCTGCCAGACCTCACAAAAAAGTGTTGGTAAATGGATGAATGAAGTCCGCGAAAGTCAAGCAAAAAAAATCGAAATTAAAATGAAGTTTTTATAAACAATTAATATAAATTTAAATAATCTGCAATAGATAGTTTTGACTATGCTTTTATTATGGCAATTTGTCCTAAAAATAATCGTACAAATCTACCTGTATAATCTCGTTTTGTTTTTATTTAAGCAATTTCAAAATCGCCTGATTTGAATTATTATAAAAATAGGAATCATCAGGAATATTAGCAAAAAGATGTATTTGTAAATTTAGTAAAAATCACACAGCATTTCCAGAAGACAAACATTTAAATGTATATAAGAAAAAAAAATTATAAATGTGAGTATATAAATATATTGGAATCTTATTCACATCGACTTCATCTGAGCCATCAGATCCTCGAGGCTGGTTTCATCTGCCGGCGCCGCAGCTGCGGCTCCCGCATCGTCGCTGGTCTTTTCGGGGGCTTCGTAGGCCAGCTTTAGGCCTTGGCCCAACTCCTGGGCTGGGCTTGGCTCGGGATTCTCAGTAGGCGGCGCATCCTCCGCCACTAGTTCAATGCCCCACTCGTTGGTGGCATGCAGGGGCTCATCGCTGATCACTTCCTCCTTGATCTGGACGGGCTTTGGTCGTGCCTGGAATTCCTGTTGTCTGAGTAAACAATTGCGATCGTCGCATTGCGGGTTCGGTTTGAGCGTCATCTTGGGAAAGAAGTCGTTGAGGGCATTGTAGCCCAGATAGTCCGAGACCTCGCCGAAGTTCAGCAGATACTTGAGGGCATTCTGGACGAGAAAGCCGGCCGTAATGCCCATGGTGGTGGGCAAAGAGGCAGCACACACGCCCTCCCGCTTCAGGGTCTTCTCATCGATATTCTCGGCGACGACCAGAGGCGGAGCACAGGCGAAGCAGGCAGTGTCTCCGGGCCGGATGAACTGGATGTGACCGGACACGGCATTCTCCGAAACTCCGGACTCGAACCAGTTTAGATTTCGCTCATTGCACGCCGCATTGATGGCCATGCGCGCCTCGAAGTTGTCCACGCAACTGAGCACCAAGTCCACTGGCTGACCAGCCACCGTGCCGCATTCCATGATTGTGGCAAGGAAGCGATCAAAGTTATCCACCGTCGTGATATTATAGTTGTGCGTCTCGATGCGCACATCCGGATTGATGAAGCCCAGGGTGCGGGCGGCGGCCTCCACCTTGGAGAGGCCGGCCTGGTCAGGCGTGAAGAACAAACGATTCATGTTGGCCAGCTCCACCTTGTCGTAGTCGAAGAGGATCAGCTTGCCGACGCCGCAACTGCAGGAAAGTCAAATATAATTAATACATCGCTGCCCCAGCTCCTCCTCCCCCTTCTCCTTACCGCGTTAGCATATCGGCGGTGACACTGCCCACGCCGCCCACACCCACGATGGCCACCGTTTTCTCACGGATTCGCTCGTACTCCTTCACTATGTTCATCCTCTGCAGCGCCATGAGGCGGCTGTACGGATTGGAGTCCACCACTTCCGCGGACATCCGCTCGATGCGATCCCGATGCGCAGCCTGGCGGCTGCTCGTTTTCTGCTCCTCCAGCTCCGTTTTGAGCTCTGCTATGATCGCCTGCAGTTCATCGATTGCGTGCGACATCCTGGCTGCCTTTGGGTCCTTCCCCTCTTATAACAATACACTAAAACACAGTCGCTTTCCCTTTTCAATTCAGTTTTAAATTCGCTGTCTTCGTGTCACTTTCGCTGCATGTTGAAAAAAGTTATGAACCAGCTGTTTAATGTGACCGCACTTGCTGACATTTCAGTGCTGTAAAATGCATTGTTGGCGCGTTATTTAAATGCAATTTCTTTGAAAATGTATACAAAAAAAAGTCATTAAATAATTAATTTCATTAAGAGAGAGATTAAATTTGAAATTTGTAGGAAAACTCAGCTCGAATAGGGTTCCAGGTACCAGGTGAACATAACGAGATAGCAGGAGACTGCTGTTTGAAATCTTAAGACGCTAAAAAGCATGCTGCACTTATTGCGTACGCAGCATTCTTGTGCGGACTAAAAGCATGCTACAAAATATTACAAAACCAATGAAGAGAGTTTCCGGTAACTGATGTTTCCGGTTGGCCGAAGAGCACAGCGGCCATTTCAGAAATTATTATACAAACTGCCAGGGTAGAAAAATACCGATTCTAAGACCCAAAAAGCGCGTTCTTGAGGTCTTCTTGAAAGCATATTATGACCAAAAAATTATATATATATATATTATATATATTTTATAAAGAGCATTACCCTTTTAATTTAATGTCCGAAACCTTGGACGTTACTTGTTTGCTTGTCGACCTGGGATATAGATCACATAAACCTAATCTTTTATACAACTAGTATATAATTTTTAATAGTTACTCACCTAATGGACTCAGTTTATAGTTTTTTATAATTACACCAAGATTTATTGTCAAAATCATTACACAAAATGGTATTATTATTATTAAAAAAAGCAAAAAAAAAAAAACGGTTAAAGGAAGATGATGATAATTGTTGTTGTCTTTCGTGTTAAATGCGAGAAAAAAAATTATTATGCTAATCAATAAATCGAGTGTTGGAGCACGTTTATTATTTAATATTATTAATATTTACTGTATAAACCGGTGACTATCACTTGCCAACAAGTAGAGAGATATATGTATAGATAAGTGTCCGTTCTGTGTAGCTTATTGTGTACGGTGTGCTGTCCATTGATCCACTATGTCCTGGTTCATCTGGTCCTCGGTTGCAGCCGGATGCGGAAGCCCTCCTCTCGCTTCAGGATAATGTCCGCCTGCAGCTTGAAGTCCGACTCGCTCAGATCCGAGTAGACACGGTAGTTCCGCATAATGGTCGACAGAAGGATCTTTAGCTTGAGCATCGCGTACTTGCGCCCTATTCATGTGACATTACAGAAAATATGATTATATAGTATTTAAAGAAGTGGAAACTGCCATATTCGAATGGTCGAGTTAATACCTCTCGAACATATAATCGCCAGTTAACAGAATTTAGTTTCTCTGGGGCTTGCAAGAGTTAACTCTTAACTGGCAGTCGGCAGACCTACGGTTAGCTAAAGTTCTTGATAGCTAATACCTCTTCAACAGATAATCGCCAGTTAACAGAATTCAGTTTTTTCTAGGGCTTGTAAGAGTTAGCTCTTAACTGGCAGACGGCTGACCTTCAGTTAGTATATAGGACATTAAGGGCCACACTGCTAAAGTTCCTGATAACTAATACCTCTAGAACAGATAATCGCCAGTTAAGAGAATTTAGTTTCTCTAGGGCTTGCAAGAGTTAACTCTTAACTGGCAGTCGGCTGAGCTTTGGTTAGTATATGGGACCTTAAGGGCCGCACTGCTAAATTCCCTGATAGCTAACTGACCGGCAAAGATAAGTGCCAGTTAAATTTTCCGTAAAGCGAACCGGTTTTCTGGCTAGTTCGTTGATGAGTCATTTACTTGGACTCACAGTATTTGCAACTGGTACCACAACTCGACATTGAGTAACCGGATTTTAATGAAAGCAATTTCCCTTTTTGTTTCAGGATCAAGAACTATGGCTCGAGGACTCACCCACACAGCTGCGCGGTCCCGCGGAGAACGGTACGAAGGCGTAGTAGTGGCGGTTGGCCTGCCGTTCCGGAAGGAAGTTGTCCGGGTCGAAGACATTGGGATTGGCGTAGACCTTCGGGTTGCGGTGCAGCAGGACGGTGGCTACCGTCACCGTGGCGCCCCTGGGGATCACGTAGTTGCCCGAGTTCAGCTTGAGGTCCTCCTGCAGCTCGCGGGCGATCAAAGGGACGGGTGGGTACATGCGCAGCGTTTCCATCAGACACCGTTCCAGGTACTTCATCTCCAGGGTGTCCTGTAATTTTTTATATTTTTTATAACACACTTTATAAATTAGTTTTTAGAAAAAACGTACTTGAAACGTGGCCGGTCGCTGTGAGTCCCCGAAAATCGTGTCCAGCTCAGCGAGCACTCGGTCCTGGATGCCCTGGTGGATGCCCATTAGGGAGAGAAAGAACGAGGAGCCGGCGGCGGTGGTGTCGTGGCCCTCAAACATAATCGTATCCACCTGCTCCTTGATCTCAGTGTCCGTGATGAGGGCCCCGTTCTGGGCACTCTCCAGCATCAGGTCCAGAAAGGCCAGCCGCTTCTTCTCCCCAATGTCGTTGTCCTCCACATCCAGATCGTCCTTCAGTCCTGCGGACTGGCCATAGGAGAGTCCTGCCACCGGCGTGCTTGCGGTCGTGGCCATGGTCCTGTCCTCGCCAGCGGCAGTCACCGTCTGCGCCTGCTCCTCGCGTTCCTTCTCCAGAGCGGCCGCCTTCAGCTCGCACTGAGCCAGCGAGCCCCGAGTGCCCTGCTCGAAGGCCGCCTTCTTGCTCTGGATCACCTTGGTGGTCAGTCCGTGGATGATGTTCAGCAGGCGCCCCTGCTCCTTGTAGTACCTGGTCAGAGTGAAGACGAACTCGTTGCGCAGAAAGATACTGCGGTGGCGGGCATGGAGGATATCGCACATCCGCATCACGGCCATGGCGTACTCGAAGCCGGACTTGTCCTGCGTCTTCTTCGACACCCCCATGGCAGTCTCTGGAAGGGAAGAGGGCACACTTGGCTTTAAACCGGAGAAAATTATATCCTATATATAAAACCTGTCCTGGTCAACCTTCCTCTTAATTATCCATGGCTTCCTTATTTGCCATAACTACTAATAGAAATAAGAGGCTAGAATAGAGTTCACTTCGGAATCCATTTTTAGGCTCAGTGCAAGAGCGGGCCCAGAATCTGCTCGGAGATCGGTTCGGTTGGGAGATGGATCTCTAGTACAAAGAAGTGGAATGCACTCGCCTGACCCAAGCGCCAATTGAACTTAACAAACAGACAACAGATGCCCCGATCCCCGCCCTGTCTAATTGTAGATACAATGCATAAATAGTTCCATGGATGGCAGCATAAACGAGCATACGGATTGTGGCACAATGTGTTTTTCGAGCTGTAGGAAAAACAGGCGAGGAATTCGGAGGTTTCTCCGGTCTCCTAGAAGGGGTTCTTGCCAAATGAATCTAGAAGAATCTCTAGAATGTAGCTTGGGACAAAGGTCTTGTTCAGTGCCCAAATCTAGCCAAGATTCTCCTAAAAGATACCCCGAAAAATAAGAGTTCGAAAATCGAATTCAATATCAAGATTTTGACAGTTCTACAAAACAACTAACCTACATATATCTGGGGTATTTTCACTACTATTTTTAGCAAAAAAGCAAAATATAATATTTATATATAATAAGACAATATTATATGTCTAATAAGACAATAAATATCTAGGGAATGAATACTTGTATTGAATTATTCGTGAGGCTTTAACTTTTCCTTAATACAAAATTCAAATATATTATATGAATATATATATAAATTATAATATATATATATTTTTACAATTGAAGCTAGTTTTGTTATACAAATTTTGAAAAGAATAAGTTAAAGAAAGCCTGAAATTATATTTCCTTTAAAGGAAATCAATTTTAATAAAATACTCAAAAAGTAAAATCTTTTTCCCTCAAAAGCACCGAATATATATGATAAATTTAATAACCGATTCCTCAGGCTAAGAAGAATAGTTCTATCGCAGTTCTATGCAGAATTTTAAGTATTTACAAAATTTAATAATCAAATGTATTAAACCAACTATTTTGTGTTCTAAAATTCTTTAATTGGAAAGCACCGAATATATATGAAGACTTTAATAACCGATTGCTCAGTATCTGTTAGGTTAGTAAGAATAGTTCTATCTCTAAGCAGAATTGTATGTATTTAGAAAAGTTTATAATCAATTGAATTAAACCAACTATTTATTGTTCTAAATTTAATTAATTGGAATGTTCATTACATCCGTGAATTCACTTTAAGCGAATGTGCACCATTGCTTTTTTTTTTATCCTTAAATATGTGTTGTGTTGAATGCAGTGTCAAAGGATAAGAATCCTTGGCCCTACCAATAAACATAAAAATAACTATTTCTGCATGAGTTATTTGGGATTCAAGTGAGATGGTGATGACACAGATAAGAGCTATATAGCTTTACCTCATGTCGAGGGGAAGGAGAGAGGGAAAAGCTCTTCCGAGGCAATCCATTTGGTGCCTTCTTCTTACTACTCAAATTGAACATTTTTTAATTTGCCAGCTTGTTTTTCACAAAACATCATTTGAGTTGGCTTCGCGTTCATTTTCGTTTTAGTTCAGTTCTGGGCTTAATTGCTAATTGCCCCGTTTGCGTCAAACGACCCCATCCTATCCCATGGCATATCCCATTATCGTGATCGTGATTGTGGACAAGTTGGCTGGACAACCTGAGTCCGCCGCCGCCGCCGTCGCAGTTGCATTCAAATTTTCCTGATTAAATGCTTAATAGCAATGCGACGTGCCTTTAATTGCAGCTCGAAACCCCAGCTCGTTTCGGTCCCAACCAGTTGAGTTTTTTCTGTAGTCTTGGCTGCATTTCAATTGCTGCGCTCAGGCTTGGGGATGCGATTATGCAATAGCCTAGAAATCAATCCAAAAACTGCTTTAGTGCCATAGTGCCTTACTGCAATACTGCAATATTGCAATATTGCAACTGCCACTGCCACTGCAATGTCATTAACATTGGCCGCCTTCCAATTCGGCGGCGGCAGTTTCACTTTTTTCTACTCCCAGCCCCAAAAACGTGACTGACTTTAAGCGAATTGGGTGTCCGACTGCCTGAATTTGAATTTTGAGTGATTTTATGACGTCCCGACCACCAATGGCATGGGACCACCTTCACCTGCTCTTCCAAACGGGGTCGAGATTTTCGAAAAATCAACTCAAGTTACAGCATAATATATATATAATATATATATTTTATATATCATATACTTTTAGCTGAGCTAACCTGGTTTGGAATTTTTGTTTGTCTTTAAACTCTCTGACAGATAATAATCTATATATATATATCTATATCTCTATATCTATTTATATGACTTAACAAGACGTCCTTAGAGTGGTCCACTAATGAGTAGATTGCTCTTAGACCCACCAGAGTTCTTAGGCATAGCTTGTGGTTCCCATATTTACTATATATATTTTCTAAATTTATTAATATATCTTCAAACCTATTTGAGCTATATACAGACTCTGTATTACGAGTATAAGGATCATAAGGATCGGTCAAATCAATCAATGAGATTAGACTCTTCTTGCAATAGTTCGAAAGTGTTTTTTTTAGAAGTAAGGAAAGGTTTTTCGATCAGATTATATAGCCATATGATCGGCTTAGACCACATAACAGGAGACTTACGAACAGAGGAGGTTCTGTGATCTAAATTAGATCAAAAAGAACAATAGACCCTTATGTTAGGTTAGACTCTTATTACAATAGTTCCAAGAGTTTCTCTTTCAGAAGTAAGGAAAGGTTTCCGATCAGATTATATAGCCACATGATCAGCTTAGATCTGAATAACAGGTGATTAACGAATAGAGGAGGTTCTGTGAACCAAATTAGATTAAAAGGATCAATAGACCTTATGTGAAATTAGACTCTTCTTGCGATAGTTCAAAAGTGATTCTTTTGAGAAGTAAGGAAAGCTTTTTTGATCAGAATATATAGCCACAAGATCGGCGTTGCCTTGAATTACAGGTGTTTTACGAACAGGACCTTCTTGTGAACTAAATTCGATCAAAAGTATCAATGGACCCTTATGTTAGATTAGACTCTTCTAGTTCTAGTTTCTTCTAGTTCAAAAGTGATTTTTTTGAGAAGGATGGAAGCCACATGATCGCCTCAGCCATTTTGCAGCAGTTTTGACTCATAATTCGGTTAGATCGGGGGCCGGCATCAGATATAAGTATGTATATATATGCATACATATATCTCTTTTGTGTCCATTGTGGGGGGCACAACAAAAGCAGAACAATTTTTGATTTGTCAGTATATAGGGAAATGGGTCTGCACTCAATTGTACAGTACAGTATGGTACAGATGCCACATACGTGTGTAGTATATATGCCTCTCTATATAAGTCTCGCCGGACCTGGACACACGCATCTGAAATGAGGCTGGGAATCGTGTTTGTCGTGTGTGGTGTGTGCGGTGTGTGGTGTGCGGTGTGTGCGTGTGTTTGGAGCATCCAAATCGAGTGGAAACGCCGCTGAGTGCGTGTGAGTTGACTGTACTTTTGTGTAATCGCGTCACATATCTGAAGCTGAATCTGAATCTGAATCCGTATCTAAATCGGAATCTGTGCCCCTGGTCGCGCTCTCACTTACCCAATAGAATCTCCACGGTTGCCTCGCTCATGTAATCATGGCAATCAAACGTGCGACCATCCTCCGCACGCAGCTTCCGCACCACATTTTTCGAGTTCTCGTTGAAGAGCTCGATGAAGCTCTTCAAGACATTCAGATGGAATGTGGGTGCGATCAGTTTGCGGTGCGATCGCCACTTCTGACCTGCAATCAAAAAATAGGGCATGAGATACATGGCATACATGGAGCTATAGAATAAACTGGCGATAAAGGCACATGACAGTTTCCTTTAGAACTCGTGGGATATAGATATATCACATACAAACTGTGAGAGTTGTAATTGCAAAGGTATATTAAAGATTCGAAGCAAGTCTAAAATTAACCACATAATATATATATATAATATATATCTTAAATAAAACGTATTGAATATTTAAATATTTGCTAACATATAGTTACAATAAGATGTACGTAATCTTATAGAAACGCAGCAGCAGCCTATGAGATACCCGGTATTCAAAGCTTAGTGCGTTTAAATAAAATACCGATTTGACGTTATTTCTTGGAAACTATTTACTTGAACAATATAAAACAATGCTCTTAAAACCTGATAAAAATATATATTAAACAAATTGAATTATATTTATATATGTATATATATATTGACCCATGTGTCAATATATAATATTTACTCTCTACATCTCTTGATCTGTTAGAAACTTATCAGAATGTTGTTACCTAAAATAATTCTTTAAGAACATGGCTAAATCTAATCGGCTGTTGATGTTGAATTTATTTATTTACCTTACTTGATTTTACTTATTTATTTATATACTTTATGGGGTATAAGATGCCTACCATCGCCTGTTTGTACTAAGTTATTATACCCATGTACCCCATGAAATAAATATAATTTGTACCAATTATTTATATATATAAAAGAACAGTTTTTCGCATTTATAAATTAATAATAAATATAAAAAATAAATTTTTTTAGTCAGAATATAAAAAGAATGACCTATGTTCCCAATTGTATTCCGGTGAGGAAAGTGCAATTTTATAACTCAAGGCAGACATAATTAATTAATGATTATTTCTACAAAATTACGATTCTTTTTCTATTTATATTATTTTTCTGTAAGTATTTAATCAAACTTAAATCTTTCAATTGATTCTACTTTTTTGGTAGACTCTGGTTTAGACGAATATATATATATATGTTTAATATCTTTATAAATTTTATCTATATTAGTTTACAAAATAAACAAAACAATCCTGCAAGTTGATTGTTGAAACTTGCTGGGGAGGTTATTAAAATATTATTAAAAAAAAGTTTCTAGAAATACACATTTTTGTAAAGTTTTTTTAAGGTATAAACAAATTTACTGGCTTTTCGTGCTTCATTTAAAACCTCGAGTTGGTTACCAGTTTAACTGGTAATTAAATAACTTTTTGATAAAGTGAAAAATTGGATCCGTTTCATCGAATTTTAAGTCTGAACTAGTGTTATTTAATGTATTAATTACATATCCTATATTAAAATAATTTTTTTTTATTCAAACATTTAAAATTTAAAATTTTTAAATGCAAAATAACTCTCCAACATTTTTTGCGGTGACTTTTCTGCGACGCTGATTTTATTTATAGCGGCATTGTTGTGCCAACTGTCAGGCTGCGGTATAGCTTCATTAATTTATGATTCCGCAAATTGCATTAGTGGCAAGTGGTACTCAAGCTGCCACCACCCTCCGGCCCCCATTAATAATATAATATTACTACTCTGTATATATGTACATACATACATATATCCACCTCCACCTCACCTGTGCTGATTAGGAGTCCGTCGCCGAGCCAGGGCTTGAAGAACTTGTACTCGGAGGCCTTGTCGATGTAGACGTGGCTACTTAGCAGCAGCTCCACATCCCGAGGATCATAGATGAACACCAGCAGCTTGGGACCGATCCACATCTTGGCTATATGCTCGAAGGGAGCGCTCTTCCGGATGACTGTCTTGAAAACGGCTGCAACCAAGATGGAGAAATATTTTCCAAAATTTGTGAGTTGTATTGCGATGATTGTGAACTGTACAAGCATTTATAAATAAGTATGATTAAAATCCTGTAGAGCCATTAGCCATTTAATTGTTAATTAATTATTAAGAAAAAGAATTTACATAAGTGGAGAATAGGTTGAAATAAAAACTAAATTGAAAGAAGTGCCAATGTCTTGAGAGAGTTTGGTAATTGGAAATATAAATAATTCTGCTTTGGCATAGTTTGAATCCTTTAATTTCCAATGGAAATATTCATAATTTAAATCATTTCGTATTGTTAATATTTATAAACATATACTATATTTTTATAGATATTGTTTTAAAATAATTTAGGAAATTATGAAATACGAATGCTTGAAAATAAAACAAAAATTATGCACCAACAAAATTCAAAGACAAAAATTATTTCCGAACTAAATGTAACAAAATAAAACCAAAACAATGTCCAAACAAAATGTAGAAAATATATGTTTTTCTTTGTTTTTCTAATAAATTTAAAGTTGGTATAATAATAAATATATGAAAGATTAAAAAAAATTATTAAAAAAATATAAGACAGGTGGAAAAAATACAAAAGGCCTAGTTAGAGGCTGATTTAAAAAGCGACAAGCATTTTGTTAAGAAAAATACATTGAAGAAAATCGAATATTATGCAAATATGTCATATATAATAATATGACAGCTCGTTTTGAAGAATTTAAACTGTCTATATTACCTATTACAATAATAAACATAATTAAATAGAAAAGAAGTAAAATGTGACCAAATTCTAAAGCTTTTCCCCTCAAAATTATATCAAAATGGTATATTTAAATGTTGAAATGTGATTTTAAAATGTTAAAAAAATAGTTTAGGGCATTTGGTGAAGGTTATACCAATGCTGACTATATATATTCGAACTTAATATACCTAAAATAAGTAACAAAATATCTAATTGGTCAAATAAATTGTTGTCAGAAGTATTACTGGATCCACAGATAATTAAATAAAATAAAGCATTACGAATTTGGTCACTATTTAAATTAAATTATAGTTTAAAGTCTAGTTAAGCTTTGAGATCGGCATGAATTGATGTGAATCTTAAAGCTATTTTTAGCTTTGCATTTACATGAGGCGGGTCCAATCACATCGAAGAGATGGCCCACGATGGGCAGTCCCCTGGGTCCCGGGAGCCGTCCGGCCAGCCTGTAGAGATGGGCGCGGGACAGGCGCCAGTAGATGTACCACAGCACCAGAGTGGGCAGCAGCAGGAAGTAGAAGACACTGCTGGGCGAGCCCAGGGCGGCATCCTTCTTCAGCACTTCCATTCCTAAAGGATCTCGGCTCTCTGCTATCGGTTCTCTGTTATCGGCTATCTGCTATCGGCTCTCTGCTATCGGCTCTCGGCTATCAGCTCTCGGCTCTCAGTTATCGGCTCTCGAGTCCTGATCCTTCGCTCCCTGCTCTTCGCAGCTTGTTCACCAGCAAAAAAAAACGAAACAAAAAAAGACGACCGGATCACGCACTCTGCTCCCAAGTACACGAGGGATCTTAACCGCGATCTATCAGGTATCCATGCGCGCTGCACTCGGTTCAATTCGGTATCGGATCAAGATCGGGATCGGGATCGGTATCGAATCGGATCAGATCGGATCGGATCGGATAGGATCGGTGGACCGGATGTTACTAGCTGCTCGTTCAGCGTTAAACTGAACGGAGACAGCCCCTCGGCGAGTCGGGCAGCGAAAATTACTAAGTATATCAACCCAGGCCCAAGCCCAAGCCCACACACTACACACTGGTGGATATAGTGGATGGTGTATGGTGTGTGGTGTATGGTGTATGGGATGGTGGATAAAATAAATCAGATATATAGAATAAAACACAAATGATGGGCCCGCGTCGCACTCCTCGCGCCTCTTTTCGAGCAATAAGACTAGCGACCGCCGACGGTGCGAACGACTTTTATAGCCAACAATGTGCAGCGTGTGTACGTACACTGAAAGAAAAGTTGGGCCAGATCATTGATCAGAAATATAGATGAGATCCATATGCCATATGCAGGATAGATGTAATATATATATATTTTTATAATTA